>PVKV010031423.1:0-21038 GCA_004027835.1 Alouatta palliata | reverse complement strand
TGTTGGGGGGAAAAGGGGAGGGACAGCAGGGGGTGGGGAGTTGGGGAGGGATAGCATGGGGAGAAATAACAGATACAGATGATGGGGAGGAAGGCAGCAAATCACACTGCCATGTGTGTACCTATGTAACAATCTTGCATGTTCTTCACATGTACCCCCAAACCTAAAATGCAATAAAAAGTATATATATTAAAAAAAATAAAGACATAACCAGAAATTAATAAAAAAAAATAAAAAAGAAATGAAAATCTGGAGCTTAGTTAATATAAATCTAAGTGACAGCAACTAAAAAAACAGAGATGAGAATATTTTGAGAAAAGCCTATCTCTTACCATGCCCATGCCACACAGTAATTACTGCACTGAAATCACATTAAGTCGACCTAGTCTTACAAATCTTCCATTTGTTATTTGAAAAACAGTACTAAGTTCCAGTCAGTTGTGACAACATTTTCTGGTAAGTTTATATTACTTTTACCCATTTTGCAGCCATCTAAATATCCTCAGCATCAAGCAAAATTTCAGCTGGTTTATTTTTTGGTATTCCTTGTGGTGTATTTCTATTTTCCACATAACAAGGAAGATAAACCCTGACTTCAGCATGACAGATGTGAAGTTTGATTGTAGAGTAAATTGAATTTACCTCCTAACCAGCATTTCCCTTCTGGAGGTGATAGGAAATGAAGAGGGCATTTTTGCATTAATACCATGCTAAGAGATAGAAAACCTATCTTTCCTCATGTAAGAAATTATCTTTCTACAAACTATCAATCCAATTGGATTGATGCTGTAATATGAGAATTCTATTTATTAAATTAAAAATTCTTAATTTGAACAAATTAGTACTAATACCCACTATATTAACTTAACAACTCCATGTTTAACATTTACTTTTATTCAGGTCAATTACTTGAAAACATACATTGCCTCTCAGAATGAATTGTTCATTACAGCTCAAAAGGAATAGTAGTTTAACAATAAAACAGAAATGGGAACATCATATCTTTTTGGCCCTGAAAATATCTAACATAAATACTATGAGAAGTCATATTTCCAAATGAAAATTAGAACACCCTTCAACGACAAGAAGTTAAACACAGGAGGAACCAATCAACTCTGGAATATAAGATAAAATTACAGATTTAAATCTTCTGTTTCTTAAGTAGCAAAATTTGACAATTTGGGGCTGAAATTTCATAGTTTCTTTACGCTATGGACTGAAACCAGAGAAGACGAGAAATAACAAAATGTTTTTGGTGAAAACTAGAGTCCATGGGCTTGTTAAATTACTATAATAGAATACCTTAAACAAAAAGGAAAACATTAAAATAAATTTTCACTTTTCTTCTCTTGAATTTCTATCACCCAACAGTGCTTTTTTTCCCATACTGATCACTTTACCAAAGCACACAATTTGGGTTTTACCAAAATTGTGAAGCATATTTATTCTTCCATACTTAATGTCTGTGTTCAGAGTCATACAGATTTCACTTTACTCACTCTGTATTCTACAGTAACAGAAAGAAGTAAAATAAAAATTGGAGTAATCATATCATTGCCTTGTTTCGAAATAGTCTGTTATATTTCTGAAATCATATTCACATATTTTACTTAATATTGACAAAACAGACTATACACATTACCATTTTCAGATGAGAAAATTAAAGGCTAGAGAAGTTAAATGGACTTGTCATCGCCACACAGCTAAATTTGCTAAGAGATCAGAGGTCCCATGACTCCCAGGCTAGCCCACTAATAACTATATCATCCTGGTGAGTGTATCTGGCATAGAAACAGAGCATTAATAGGTACAGCTATACCATTCACTCTCAGGGAAAGGGCTGCATGAAAATAATAAAAATTGAGAAATCTATTAATCATGGTTGAAATCAGGCTCAATGTAGATGAGCAATTCCCAAATGCCCTACAACATGATATCCTAATTTTGAAAAGGTGACAACTGAGAGTAATGTAAAAATCTTGCCCACAAATAGTAATTACCTTATGTGTTATTTTAACAAAAGATGCAGTCATTCTCAACTTCCCTTTCTTTTAATCTCACTTGCATTCCATTAGCAAATCCTGTTGATTCTAGCTTCAAATTATATGCAGAATTAAATTTCATCCAAATATACAATGTGACCAGTGATTGGAATATTTGTTATTATTAAAGGCATATTGTTAAAGTTTTTTAGATGAATAGTGGCATTGTGGGTATGATTTTAAAAAATAATCCTATCTTTCAGATATTGAGAGTATATAAAAAAATGTCTGACAGTCTATTATATCAGACTGACTGGCTGAAGAGAGAACTTTTGGATAAACAGCCCTCAATATCAGACAAGTACAAATGAACTGTTTATTGATGGGATCACATTGTATGTTTGGATGAAACTGGATTCAGCAATACATTTTTACTTCATCTATGATTATTAAGGATGCAAGAACTTTTTTGTTTTTATACATTCATTCATTCAACAAATATGTGAGTTCCTACTTGCTAGAAGCTGTTTTAGGCATTTAGTTAAAAAATAGAAACACAGTATTGGCCTTTGTGCAATGCATACTTCTGTGGCAGAAGAGAGAGAACATGAACAAGTAAATACAAATGAAACAGAGTAAAGAATTAGGGAGTAAAGGGTATAAGGGAATTATTTTATATGGAATGGTCAAGGAACACCTCACTGAAAAAATAATGGGGATTGAGCAGAGGCCTGAAGACATGCATAGGAAGGAAGAGCATTCCAGGCAGTGGGATACTAAGTGATCAACCAGGATACTAGTGTGGCTAGAAAAGGAGAATGGCAGAAAATAATGTCAGAGCTGTATGGGGTGCTTGATTATCATATTAGAGGCCATTTTAAGAACTTTAGCTTTTATTTTTAATTAGATGGGAGGGAACTGGATGGGTTTAGTTTTAAACAAGGTAATGATACGATCTGATTTCCCTTTTAAACGAATTTCTCTGGCTGCTATGTTTATTCATTAAACAAATACTATTTGAGTGATTACTATGGGCTAGTTACTGTACTAAGTTCTAGGAATACATAACAGAAAAATACCTGCGTTTGTGAAACTTTTCTAGAAAAGATTATACTACAAGGAGCAAAGACAAAAACCAAAGAGATTAATTATTAGGTTATAGAAATCATCTAAGCAAAAGAGGATAATGACTTGGAACAAAGGTGATAGTGGCAGAAGTAGTGAGAGGTATGTGTTTTAATTCTGCACATAATTTGAAGCTAGAATCAACAAGGATTTGCTAATGGCCAGAATATAGGGAAGAACAAAAGTCACTCCTGTGAAGGAACACATTCTAGTTAAGAGAAAATACACTGAAGGAAGGACAGCAAAATGGCCGAATAGGAACAGCTCTGGAGTGCAGTTCCCAGCGAGAACAACACAGAGGGTGAGTTAACACGACATTTCCAAAGGAGTTATTACTGCTCACAGACAAGGAGATTCCCAGGCTGAAAAGACCATGACTTTCCAGCACAGCTCTTTCAGCCAGTGCAGCAGGTCTCTATACAAAAACTCACACAAATCTGGGTGGCCGTTTCAACTGGCATCTGGAATGCCTGGAAGACAGAGCTGCCCATTCAACTGAAAAAAAGGGGGCTGAAACAGGGAGCCAGGTGATCTGGCATGACAGATCCCACCCCCAGAAAGACCAGCAATCTGAAACGCTCTGGATTGAGAGTTTTGCAGTAAGTGCAACTGGACTGGGATGGTCCAGCTCTGTTGAGGGAAGGGCGTCTGCGATTACCGATGCAGTCCACCACTACTGAGGCAGTCTGCCACGACCGAGGCAATCTGCCATTACAGAGGCAGTCCATCATTACTGAGGCAGACTACCAGTGCCGAGGCAGTTCTAACGATATCTCTATAAACAAAACCGCAAGGAAGTTCACAGAACAGCTGGGCAGAGCCTACGAAAGCTCAGCAACGCCTCTGACGGCAGACTGTGACTAGGCTACCTCCTTGCTGGGCAGGGAAGCTCTGAAAAGAGGCAGCAGCACGTCAGGAACTTATAAATAAAGCCCCACCTTCCCAGGACAGAGCACTTGGGATAAAAGGCGGTTATGAGTTCTGCTGCAGCAGACTTAAACGTACCCGCCCAGCAGCTCTGAATGGAACAACAGAGCTCACAGCTCAGCACTTGAGCTCCTATAAGGGACAGATGGTCTCCTCAAATAGCTCACTGACCCCCATATATTCAAAGAGTCACTTCATAAAGGAGAGCGCAGGCTGACATTTGGTGGGTATCCTTCAGGGACGAAGATATCAGAAGAAGAAACTGGCAGCAACCCTTACTTTTCTGTAGCCATTGCTGGTGATCCCCAGGCAACTAGGGTCTGGAGTGGACCTTCAGCAGTCCTACAGCAGAGGGGCCTGTTAGAAAGAAAACTAAAAAACAGAAAGAAATAGCTTCATCATCAACAAAAAGGATGTCCACTCAGAAACCCCATCCGAAAGTTACCAACTACAAAGACCATAGGTAGATGAATCCACAAAGATGGGAAGAAACCAGAGCAAAAAGGATGAAAACACCCAAAACCAGAAGGCCTCTCCTCCTCCAAGGGATCACAACTCATCACCAGCAAACGAACAAAGCTGGATGGAAAAGGAGTCTGATGAATTGACAGAAACAGGCTTCAGAAGGTTGGTAATAACAAACTTCTCTGAGCTAAAAGAACATGTTCTACCCAATGCAAAGAAACTAAGAATTTTGAAAAAGGTTTGATGAAATGCTAACAAGAATAAACAGTTTAGAGAAGAATATAAATGACTTAATGGAGCTGAAAATACAACACGAGAACTTCGTGAAACATACACAAGTTTCAACAGCTGAATTGACCAAGCAGAAGAAAGGATATCAGAGACTGAAGATCAACTCAATGAAATAAAACAAGAAGGAAGATTAGAGAAAAAAGAGTGAAAAGAAATGAACAAACCCTACAAGAAATATGGGATTATGTGAAAAGACCTAATCTACGTTTGATAGGTGTACCTAAATGTGACAGAGAGAATGAATCCAAGCTGGAAAACACTTTCCAGAATACTATCCAGGAGAACTTCCCCAACGAGCAAGGCAGGCCAATATGCAAATTTAGGAAATACAGAGAACACCACAAAGATATTCCTCAAGAAGAGCAACCACAAGGCACATAATCATGAGATTCACCAGGGTTAAAATGAAGAAGAAAATGCTAAGGGCAGCCAGAGAGAAAAGTCGGGTTATCCACAAAGGGAAGCCCATCAGACTCACAGCGGATCTCTCGTCAGAAACCGTACAAGCCAGAAGAGAGTGGCGACCAATATTCAACATCCTTAAAGAAAAGATCTTTCAAACTAGAATTTCATATCCAGCCAAACTAAGCTTCACAAGTGAAAGAGAAATAAAATCCTTTACGAACAAGCAATTGCTGAGAGATTTTGTCACCACCAGGCCTGCCTTACAAGAGCTCCTTAAAGAAGCACTAAGCATAGAAAGGAACAACCAGTACCAGCCACTCCAAAAACATACCAAATGGTAAACAGCATCAACACAATGAAGAAACTGCATCAACTAATGGGCAAAACAACCAGCTGGCATCAAAATGGCAGGATCAAATTCATACATAACAATATTAACCTTAAATGTTAATGGGCTAAATGCCCCAATCAAAAGACACAGACTGGTAAATTGAATAAAAAGTCAAAGCCCATCGGTGTGCTGTATCCAGGAAACTCATCTCACATGCAAGGATACACACAGGCTCAAAATAAAGGGATAGAGGAAGATTTACCCAGCAAATGGAGAGCAAAAAAAGCAGGAGTTGCAATCCTAGTCTCTGATAAAATAGACTTTAAACCAACAAAGATCAAAAGAGACAAAGAAGGTAATTACATAATGGTAAAAGGATCAATGCAACAAGAAGAGCTAACGATCCTAAATACATATGCACCCACTACAAGAGTGCCCAGACAAATAAAGCAAAGTTCTTCATGACCTACAAAGAGACTTAGACTCACACACAATAGTAGTGGAAGACTTTAACACTCCACTGTCAAAATTAGACAGATCAACCAGACAGAAAATTAACAAGGATATCCAGGACCTAAACTCAGATCTGGACCAAGCAAACCTAATAGACATATACAGAACTCTCCACCCCAAATCCAAACAATACACATTCTTCTCAGCACCACATCGCACTTACTCTAGAACTGACGACATAATTGGAAGTAAATCACTCCTCAGCAAATGCAAAAGAACGGAAATCATAACAAACAGCCCCTCAGACCACAATGCAATCAAATTAGAACTCAGAATTAAGAAACTAACTCAGAACCACACAACTTCATAGAAACTGAATAATGGGCTCTTGAATGTTGACTGGATAAACAATGAAATGAAGGCAGAAATAAAGATGTTCTTCAAAACCAATGAGAACAAAGACACATATCAGAATCTCTGGAATACATTTAAAGCAGTGTCAAAAGGAAAATTTATAGCAATAAATGCCCACATGAGAAGCAAGGAAAGATCTAAAATCGACACCCTATCATCAAAAGTGAGGAGCTAGAGGAGCAAGATAAAAAAAACTTAAAACCTAGCAGAAAACAAGGAATAACTAAGATCAGAGCAGAACTGAAGGAGACAGAGACACAAGAAACCCTTCAAAAACAAAATCAATAAATCTAGGAGCTGGTTTTTTGAAAAAATCAACGAAATAGACTGCTAGCCAGACTAATAAAAAAGAAAAGAGAGAAGAATCAAATAGATGCAATAAAAAACCATAAAGGGGATATCACCACCAATTCCACAGAAATACAAACTACCATCAGAGATTACTACAAACAACTCTATGCACATAAACCAGTAAACATGGAAGAAATGGATAAATTCCTGGACACTTGCACCCTCCCAATCCTAAACCAGGAAGAAATTGAAACGCTGAATAAACCAATAACAAGGGCTGAAGTAGAGGCAGCAATTAATAGCCTACCAACCAAAAAAAGCCCAGGTCCAGATGGGTTCATAGCCGAATTCTACCAGACATAGAAAGAGGAAGTGGTACCATTCCTTCTAAAACTATTCCAAACAATCCAAAAAAAGGGAATCCTTCCCTAATCATTTTATGAGACCAACGTTATCCTGATACCAAAACCCGGCAGCGACTCAACAAGAAAAGAAAACTTCAGGCCAATATCCATGATGAACACAGATGCAAAAATCTTGAATAAAATACTGGCAAACTAATGGCAACAGCACATCAAAAAGCTTATCTATCACAATCAAGTAGGCTTCATTCGGGGGATGCAAGGCTGGTTCAACATATGCAAGTCTATAAACGTAATCCACCACATAAACAGAACCAAAGACAAAAATCACATGATTATCTCAATAGATGCAGAGAAGGCCTTCGACAAAACTCAACAGCATTTATGCTAAAAAATTCTCAATAAACTAGGTATCAATGGAACATATCTGAAAATAATAAAAGCTATTTATGGCAAACCTATAGCCAATATCATACTGAATGGGCAAAAACGGGAAGCATTCCCTTTGAAATCTGGCACTAGACAAGGATGCCCTCTCTCACTACTCCTGTTCAATACAGCATTGGAAGTTTTAGCCAGAGCAATCAGGCAAGAAAAAAAAAAGGGGTATTCAATTAGGAAAAGAGGAAGTCAAATTGTCTTTATTTGCAGACGACATAATGGTATATTTAGAAGACCCCATCGTCTCAGCCCGAAATTTCCTTAAACTGATAAACAACCTCAGCAAAATCTCAGGATACAAAATCAATGTGCAGAAATCACAAACATTCCTATACACCAATAACAGACTTAAAGAGAGCCAAATCAAGAACAAACTGCCATTCACAATTCCTACAAAGAGAACAAAATACCTAGGAATCCAACTAACAAAAGATGTAAAGGACCTCTTCAAGGAGAACTACAAATCACTGCTCAAGGAAATAAGAGAGGACACAAACAGATGGAAAAACATTCCATGCTCATGGTTAGGAAGAATCAATATTGTGAAAATGGCCATACTGCCAAAAGTAATTTATAGATTCAACGCTATCCCCATCAAGCTACCTATGACCCTCTTCACAGAACTGCAAGAAACCACCTTAAACTTCATATGGAACCAAAAGAGAGCCCACATAGCCAAGACAATCCTAAGCAAAAGAAGCAAAGCTGGAGGCATCATGCTACCTGACTTGAAAGTATACTACAAGGCTACAGTAATCAAAACAGCATGGTAGTGGTACCAAAACAGAGATATTGACCAATAGAACAGAACAGAGGCCTCGGAGGCAATGCCACACATCTACAACCATCTGATCTTTGACAAACTTGACAAAAACAAGCAATGGGGAAAGGATTCCCTGTTTAATAAATGGTGTTGGGAAAACTGGCTAGCCATGTGCAGAAAGCAGAAACTGGACCACTTCCTGACACCTTACACTATAACTCCAGATGGATTAAAGACTTACATGTAAGGCCTAACACCATAAAAACCCTAGAAGAAAACCTAGGCAAAACCATTCAGGACATAGGCATAGGCAAGGACTTCATGACTAAAACACCAAAAGCACTGGCAACAAAAGCCAAAATAGACAAATGGGATCTAATTAAACCCCAGAGCTTCCATACAGCAAAAGAAACAATTATTAGAGTGAACCGGCAACCAACATAATGGGCAAGAAATTTTTGCAATGTACCCATCTGAAAAAGGGCTAATATCCAGAATCTACGAAGAATTAAAAGAGATTTACAAGAAAAAGTCAAACAAACCCATTCAAGAGTGGACAAAGGACATGAACAGACACTTTTCAAAAGAAGACATTTATGAGGCCAACAAACATATGAAAAAATGCTCATCATCATTAGTCATTAGAGAAATGCAAATCAAAACCACATTGAGATACCATCTCATGCCAGTTAGAATGTCAATCATTAAAAAATCTGGAGACAACAGATGCTGGAGAGGATGTGGAGAAACAGGAACACTTTTACACTGTTGGTGGGAGTGTAAATTAGTTCAACTATTGTGCAAGACAGTGTGGCGATTCCTCAAGGGCCTAGAAATAGAAATTCCATTTGAACCAGCAATCCCATTACTGGGTATATAGCCAAAGGATCATAAATCGTTCTATTATAAAGACACATGCACACGTATGTTCATTGCAGCACTGTTTACAATAGCAAAGACCTGGAACCAACCCAAATGCCCATCGATGATAGACTGGACAAGGAAAATGTGGTACATATACACCATGGAATACTATGCAACCACAAAAAACGATGAGTTCCTGTCCTTTGTAGGGACATGGATGAATCTGGAAACCATCATTCTCAGCAAACTGACACAAGAACAGGAAAACAAACAGTGCATGTTCTCACTCACAGGCAGGTGTTGAACAACGAGAACACATGGACACAGGGAGGGGAGCATCACACACTGGAGTCTGTTGGGGGGAAATAGGAGAGGGACAGCGAGGAGTAGAGAGGTTGGGGAGGGAAGATATGGGGATAAATGCCAGATATAGGTGATGGTGGGATGGAGGCAGCAAACCACATTGCCATGTATGTACCTATGCAACAATCCTGTATGTTTTACACATGTACCCCAGAACCTAAAGTGCAATAAAATATATATATTAAAAAAAAAGAAAAAATACATTAACAAATAATTACAAAACCATGTAAGCATTATAATTGTATACACAAGATTACAGAATCATATATATAAAATAACCAAATGAATGGCAGTCGAGAAGGGATGGAAAAGGGGAGAATGTGAGGTAGGGAATATATGAAGTGAGTATTAATAATAAGAAAACATGAATTGTTATGCAGTACAAGAGAAAGGAAGAGGTACTTGTAGCAGAGAAGTATAACATGAAAATATAGGGCCAGAAAAATGGAACTAAAGAGTATATAATGGGGATTCATTCATATTCCTCTAATGTGTCTAATAAAATAGCAAAAAACAAAAAAAAAAAAAAAGAGAAAGAGATAAAAGAATCTTTAAAGTCTGTACCTTAAAGAATGACCAATGTTTATTTATTGGATTACTTTTACTGTGCTAAAATGGACTGGCTGGTGCTAAATGAAGAGACTAAATGCTACACTCTTAAAACAGTTTAATGATTGCAGCAACTAAGTATTTGAAATAAAGCTAGAATTTTACACTCTTCTAATGAATTCCATTTGGTAGCAACGCTTCATAAACAACTGATAGCCAAATATTAAAATAACCCCATTAGAAACAGGCATTCACCTACACTGCTGCTGAGAATGAAAACATTTCTAATTATTCTGGAGAGGAATTTGGCAACATTAAACAAAATGTTATATGCACTTATCCTTTAATCCAACAATTCCATTTCTAGGAATTTACTCTGAAGAAATATCTCTAGCAATACAAGAAATATGCCTGAACAAGATTATTCATTGAAAGATTGTTTTTAAGTGCAAACTCTGGAAACAGTATTAAGGTCCATACATAAGAGAGTGATTAGATAAAATATGGTACATTCACACAATGGGGAAAATGCAACTATAAAAAATGAGGATGATTGCGGCTGCACGTCTGTAATCCCAGCACTTTGGGAGGCCACAGCAGGACTGCTTGAGCCCAGGAGTTCAAGACCAGCCTGGGCAACACAGCAAGACCGTGTCTCAATTAAAAAAAGAAAACAAATGAAATAAAATTAAAAATGAGGAAGATCTCTATGATCTTTTATGGAATGATTTCTAAGATATACTTGATTGAAAAAAATTCTAAGTTCAAAGAGGATCTATCTATATTGTGCTACCTTTCATGTAACAAAGAAGATACAATAAAATATGAATTTAACTGCTCATTTGTACTAAAAGAAATTTAGAAATGTGAGCCAGAAACTACTGAGATTATTTATAAACACTAGGTAGGAAAAAACGGTAGGAATACAGAGAGAATGGGGAATGAGGAAGATGAGAGACACAGGAGGAGCAACACTTCTCAGTAAACCTTTTCATATAGTTCTGACGTTAAGAACCATATAAATGTTTCATATACTTAAAAAAAATTTAAAGTACTTGGAGGGGAAAGGAACTAGCTTTAACTAAAATCGGTGTTTTGACAGTATACACAAAAGCTAAAGACAAAAAGAATTATACACAGATATTGAGCTCTACTTAGTAAATTTGCTTTTCACAGGATATTAGTTATTATTGTGTGACAAACTGTCCCAAAACTTAGTGACATAAAATAACAAACACTTATTATCTTCAGAGATTCTATGGATAAGGAATCCAGTTATGGCTTAGCTGATACCTCTGACTCAAGATCTCACAAGACTGCAATCAAGATTTAGACCAGGGCTGCAGTGATCTCGTGTTTCAGGGAGCATTTGTTTCTGAGGTCACTCATGTGACCTCCTGGGCTCAAATGATCCTCTTACCTCAGACTCCCAAGTAGCTGGGACTACAGGTGCATGCCAGCATGCCTAACTAATTTTTATATTTTTAGTAGAGATAGGGTTACACCATATTGCCCAGGCTGGTCTTGAACACCTAAGCTCAAGCGATCTGTCCTACTTGGCCCCACAAAGCACTGGGATTACAGGTGCAAGCAACTATGCCTGGCCGAAAATAGTACCTTTGAAGTCAATAAACTGGGCCAACACTTTCTTAACCAAGTGATCAAAGTTAGTATTACCAGTAATGAAACATACTAAAATCTTAATATAATGTGTAAAAAAAGACACAATAGCATTTCTGTGTTGTTTTTTTTTAAGGGGAAGCGGCCTTGCTCTGTAACTCAGGCTGGATTCCAGGGATGCAATCACAGCTCACTGCAGCCTCAAATTCCTGGGCTCAAGCGATCCTCCTGTCTAAGCCTCCCAAGTAGCTGGGACTATAGGAATGTGCCACCATGCCTGGTTAATTTTAATTTTTGCAGAGACAGCATCTTGCTATGTTGCCCAGGCTGTTTCTATGGTATTCTTATTAAAAATAGGAGTGTTCCAAATGTGAACATCCTATATAGCCATATTAAAATTATGAAAACTAAAAAATTAATGCTAGGCTGGGTACAGTGACTCATACCTGTAATCCTAGCACTCTGGGAGGCCAAGGCAGAAAAATTACCTGAGGTCAGGAGTTTGAGACCAGCCTTGCCAATGTGGCGAAACCCCTAGTAATACAAAACTTAGCCAGGCATGGTGGCAAGCGCTTATAACCCTAGCTACTCAGGAGGCTGAGGCAGGAGAATCACTTGAACCCAGGAGGTGAGGTTGCAGTGAGCCAAGATTGTGCCACTGTACTCCAGCCTGGGTGACAGAATGAGAGTCCATATCAAAATAAACAAATAAATAACAAAATACCATTGACTAATAAATGACACTTACTTAAATTTTGCTAATTATCTCCCTTATTTCAGAATTTTGGCTTCTTGGCTCCTGTTTGCTCTATGAAAAACTCAAGAGCTAAGTGAAAAGACAGGTTTTCTAAATTTAGGTCTAGCACTTTTTCTACTGTGATATAAATTTACAGTTTTTATTTATAAGTCAATGTCATTAAATGATTTTTAATAAACAGTAATTTTTCGCTGTCTCTTGTCTGTAATCCCAGGACTTTAGGAAGCCGAGGTGGGCAGATCACTTGAGGCCTGGAGTTCAAGATCAGTCAGGCTAACGTGGCGAAACCCCATCTCTACTAAAAATACAAACATTAGCCAGCGTGATGGTGCAGCCTGTATTCCCAGCGGAAAGCTGAGGCTTGAAGATTGCTTGCATCTGGGAGGTAGAGTTTGCAGTGAGCTGAGATTGCGCCACTGCACTCCAGACTGGGTGACAGAGCAGGACCTTGTCTCAAAAAATAAATAAAATTAAATTAAAAAAATAAAGAACTTTAAATATTATTATATATTTAATATTTTTCATTATTTTTATATTATGGCATACTATACAAATAATACCAAAATAATCACTTACAAATTTATGGTACAGTAACAGAAACAAATAAAGATTAATTGAAATAGTGAATAAAACAGAAAGGCATTACTGCATAAAATACGATTATCTCCACAGTAATTCAAACTATTTCAAATTACACAGTGTTTTCCTTTACTTGAGTGTATTTATTTTCCCTTTGCAATGAGAAACATTTAAATGCTCCTCTTGATTTTCTAATAATTTTTAATTTTTAAAAATCAACACATAATAATTAGATGGCTTTTTACCAGTGATGGATGTTAGGTTGGGAATGATTTAAAAGAATTTCATCTTTGGCGAGGCAATGTAGTTGACATAAAGAGGGAAACAGTAAGAAAGAAAGGAGATGCAGAGCATACAGTTAAACACCCTTTGCATTTTCTGAATCTTTCCCACAGCACATCTTTACAACATGCCACTGACATTAGAAGTCTCCCTTGTGCTACAGTCAATCTCACTTTTTTCAGCTGAGTAAATATATCAGAAAAACGCTAGGGAGAAAGTTAAATCTAGGAGCTAACCAGCAATCTTATGAAGCAACAGTTCTATGTTAACTCAAATTTCATTATCTGCCCCAGAAAACACAACTATGTAAGAATTTCCACCGTAAGTTTTTGTTTTTTTTCTGAAGGGGTTATGTATATCCTCCAAAAAAGTTTCTTTCTCCCTTCTTTGATGATTTTTTAACAACCTTACAACAGCTCCTCTTATTGCTTATAGCAGAAAAAGGGAAATAAAGAGATCTATATACACAGTCTCAGAAAAGTGACTTCCATCTCTCTTAGGAAGAAACAGGGCATTTCTGTATACTTTAATGGGCAGAATTACCATTTTAGATATAGCCTCATTCCCTACATTGATGGGGGAAATATTCTGATATGAAGGAAAGATCATCTCTTTTGTCAGAATATGGATCTAGGTAACAGTCTTGAATCCCTGGAAATACTTGGAAATCACATCCTTTAAAGAATTAGACTTGGCCAGGCTCGGTAGCTCAAGCCTGTAATCCAAGAACCTTAGGGAGGCCAACACAGGAAGATCGTTTGAGGCCAGGAGTTTAGGACCAGCCTGGGCAATACAGTGAGACCCTGTCTCTAACTAATTGATAATTAATAAATAAATACATACATACATACAAAAATAAAAGAATTAATCTTGACACAGATATTTTAAAATTCAAAAAAATTCTGTGTATATGGACTTGATAAAAACTTTACTTTTTTCTCCCAAACATGTGCTCTAGTGCACAGAAAAATAGTTCTAAAAATTAAAATAATACCTTTACAAAGAAAAGTCTCTTAACCAAAAGGAAAATATCTGAAAGAAGGTGTATGTATGTATAATTACACATAGATTGATAAAGACTTTTTATCTTAAAATAGCAAATGACTTGTATTTTACAGATGTATAGAAACTGAAAAATAACTTCAGATAAGATACCTGCATCAAAGTTATTTACAACTTAAATAACTGATGGTTTCAAATTATTAATTCACTATTAGAAATATCAAAATGGGTTTAACAGTGTAAAAAAATATCAATAAAGTCTCCTTCCATCCTCATGGCTGTAAAATATATAACAGAAGAAAAAGCCAATATGTCCCATCTGGTTTAATAAAATGATGATGATAGTTTATTTATGAAGAGACACAAGCATCATTCAGGTTTAGAAGATATGGATAACAAACCTAAAGACAATTTTATATTTTCTTTCAAAATATCCTGATCTATCTAGTAGTATTTGTTTTTGGCATGTCCTGTCGAAATATGAGTGAAGCTACTCAACAACAAAAACAACAACAAACTACAGAATTCTGCTCACTGTTTTGTAATTCATTTGTTGATAAACCAGATTTTTTTAAGTTAACTCACCAATCAGTAAAGAAATTAATTTCAATTTTCTTGGTATATATTAGAGATTTTAAATATATTGAATCCTCTGTGAGGTTAAAAGGAAAAATGGCTTTCCCTATAAGGAAATTTGCAATGTGGAAATATTGCCAGGAAAAGGACTGATGAAGCAGAGCAATATATTATCTTTTTTTTTTTTTTTTCTGAGACGAAGTCTCTCTCTGTCACCAGGCTGGAGTGCAGTGGCAGGATCTCTGCTCACTGCAACCTCCGTCTCCCAGGTTCAAGCAATTCTCTCATTTCAGCTTCCAAGTGGCTGGGACTACAGGTGTGTGCCACCACCCCCAGCTAATTTTTGAATTTTTAGTAGAGATGGGGTTTCACCATGTTGGCCAGGATGATCTTGTTCTCCTAACCTCGTGATCTGTCCATCTCGGCCTCCCAAAGTGCTGGAATTACAGGCATGAGCCACCATGCCTGGCCTATATTATCTTTATAAATTGAAATCATTTCTGAAATTCAAAATGCTAGATATGAGGGAGAGCTTTATCTAAAGCATATCATTCTTATCTATATGAAAAAATTCAGCTGAATTCTTCTGCCTCATTTCAAAGTGTTATTTTATTATTGAAACTATCTTAAAGTGCATGGTATGGGTGATTTGACTTTTCACTGTGGAATTAAGTGGTAACTCTTGACAAAGCAGTTATTATCATGAGATAATTGACCCTATCTGAGAGTTAAGCATCCTGAGGCAAAGTTGAGTGTACTTAATCCTGGCAGGTTAATTATCTAGTGATTATGGTGCCTTGAAAGGTATTACTCCTAAGAGCCATTTGCAAAATGACATAATTGTAAAAAACTTCTTAATTTAATAAAAATGAAAAACAAGAATAATCAAGTTCTTTAGTCATCTACTGCTAGATAATGACTACAAAGCAGCTTGCATTAATGAGCATCAATGGATTATAATTACCTTTGTGTTGAATGTCCTTTATTAAGCTGATTTCATGTAAGTGTAGCTAACAAATGGTTGTTGCTGAAGGGAAAATTTCAAACTTCGAAGAAGTCAGAAACAAATTAAAACTACAATGTAATATTTCAAGAGTTTTTATACTACAGTAATTTTGAAACTACTGTAACAAGGGTAACCAATCAATTTAGATGTGTAATTTAAAAGTACAAAGTGCAATGTAAGAGGTTACCAAATATTTTAAATTAAAGAAACAGAAATTTGTCACTACGTATTTCTGAACTTTGGCTGAAAATCAAAACCACAGTGAGATGCCACCTTATGCCCAGCAGGATAGCTATTATTTTTTAAATGCAAATTAAGTGTTGTTGAGGAGATGGAGAATTGGAACCCTTGTATATTGATGGCGAGAATGTAAAATGGTGTAGCTGCCGTTGATCCAACAGTTCCACATCTAGGTATATATCCGAAAGAATTGGAAGCAGGAACTCAAATAGATAATTGTACATTAATATTCACAGTACCACTGTTTATAATAAAAGGTGGAAACAAATTAAATGTTTATAAATAGAGGAATCAATAAGACAAAATTTCACACATACAATGAAATATTATTCAGCCTTAAAAAAGATGAAATTCTCATAACATGCTATAACATGGATGAAGTTTAAAATTATTATGCTAAGTGAAATTAAGTCAAATAACTGTTATATGATCCTATTTGTATGAGGCACCTAAAACAGGCAAATTCATAGATAGACAGTAAAACAGTTACTAAGGGCGACAGGGGAGGAGGGAACAGGAAATACGGAGTTATTGTTTAATGGGTACAGAGCTTATGCTTGGGTTGATAAAAAAAAAAGTTCTGGAAATGAATAGTAGTGATGGCTACACAACATTGCAAATGTACTTAATACCACTGATTTGTACACTTAAAAACAGTTTAAATGGTATAAATTTTATATTATGTATTTTTTACCAGGATTAAAAAGAGAAAGTAAATCATATGAGTTAGTAATTATAGTTTGTTTGTGTCACAAAAATATAGCAATGGTATTATTGTGGATACTTCACTTTTTGTCCCAGCATGTATCTAACCAAATATTTTCAGATATTCTTTGGACAGGAGTATCATTTCCCTTGGGTTCATTAAACAAAAAAGGAATAGTGGGGTCACAAATGGGAAGAACTCAGCTTAAAAGGCACTACAGTTAAGGCTATACTCATAATAAAAATGAAGAACTACCTAAAATTAATGTCAGGCATTATTTTAGATTTTAAAACAGGAACTTTGTTAATTTATAATAAAATCTATCAGTATTACTCAATGTTAGAATATGGGAAAAAATGAATAACTAGCCTTATGTTAAAGCTATAAAAAAATTTTTTTAAGATTATCTACTATTTCTATGCAAATCCCCTTAATTTACAGATGAGAAAATGGAAGAAATAGTAGCTGATAAGTAAATGAGGGAGATGATTAAATTAAGGGAAAAAAATAGCTTTCATAAACATTTTATTTTAATATCTAAAGATACATCATTTGCTAATATTCAAAATAAGTACATGCCTGTAATCTCAGCTCTTCGTGAGGCAGAGGCGGGCAGATCACTTGAGGCCAGGAGTCAAAAACCAGCCTGGCCAACATGGCAAAACCCCATCTCTACTATAAATATAAAAGTTAGTTGGGCATAATGGTGCGTGCCTGTAGTCTCAGCTATTTGGGAGGCCGAGGTACGAGAATTGCTTGAACCTGGGAAGTGAAGGTTGCAGTTAGCTGAGATTTTCTGGAAAAGAGCAAGACTCTGTTTCCAAAAAAAAAAAAACAAAAACAAACAAACAAACAAACAAAATATATATATATGGTCAAGACCTTTGAGCATACCTACTAACTGACATTCTAGACTTTTTCTTATAGAACCACATCTAGAATTCATAGTTTATGAATTTTCATTTTACTTTTAAAAAGTTTTATTTTTAGACAGCCTCTTAGACTGTTACCCAGACCAGAGTGCAGTCACATGATGGTGGCTCACTGCAGCCTCAACCTCCCAGGCACAAGCAATCCTCCCAACTCAGTCTCCTGAGTAGCTGAGAATACAGGTGTGTGCCACCATACTCGGCTAATTTTTAAAATATATTTGTAGAAAGAAAATGTGGCACATATACACCATGGAATACTACACAGCCATAAAAAATGATGAGTTCGTGTCCTTTGTAGAGACATGGATGAATCTGGAAACCATTATTCTCAGCAAACTGACACAAGAAGAGAAAACCAAACACTGCAATTTTTCACTTATAGGCGAGTGATGAACAATGAGAACACTTGGGCACAGGAAAGGGAACAACACTCACTGGGCTAGGTGGGGAGGTGGAAGGGAGGGGAGGAACGGCGGGGGGGCGGGGAGGATGGGGAGAGAGAGCACCGGGAGAATGTCTGATGTAGGTGGCGGGGGTGGGGAGAGTGGGGTTGGGGGATGATGGAGACAGCAAACCATCATGGCATGTATGTACCTATGCAACAATCCTGCAGGATGCAGGATGTGCACATGTACCCCAGAGTCCAAAGTACAATTTTTTAAAAAAGCTAAATATATATATATATTTGTAGAGACGGGGTCCTACTATGCTGCCCAGGGTGGTTTCCAATACCTCTGCTTAAGCAATCCTCCCACTTCAACCTCCCAAAGTGCTGAGATTACAGGTGTGAGCTATGGTGACCAGCCTAGTTTGAATTTCTTTAAAGCAGAGAGAAAATACAAAAACATCTATGAAGCGCTCCTGAATACAGATGTTTACAGCTTTTTACTGCCTTTAATCTTCTACACTTTTCATGCCCACATCCAATTCAACAGCAACTTTAAAAATAACTCATATGTATTTAGTTTTGTACCCAAATTCAACTCATTTAAAAGTGAATTCTCATTCTACTTAATAGAACTTAGTGGCTCAGAATAATTTTTCCTATTTTTAACCATATAAATGGAACCATAAAGTATATACTCATTTTAATAGCTTTACTTTGAGGTACAACTGACATACAATAATTGGCACAAATTAAAAGTGTATAATTAGATAAATTTTGACATATGTATAACATTATGGAACCACAACCTCAATCGGAACACATCTATTACTCCTAAAAGTTTCCTCATGCTCGATCACAAACGAGCATGAGGAAATTTTTAGGAGTAACAGATGTGTAATAGACAGCACATAGAGAGCACACCCCTGTCCCCAGACAACAATGGATCTGCTATCACTATAAATTCCTTTGCATTTTGTACTTTATAGTATATTTCACTCAGCATAGGTATTCTGAAATTCTTCTATGCTGTTATTTCATTTCTTAACAATAGTACAATTCTTTGATAGTTGAGTAGTATTCTATTCTATGAAAACATAACAATTTGTTTATGCAGTTACCAGTTGGTGGACATTTGGTTTGTTTTCCAGACTTTGGTTATTACAAATAAAGCTGCTATGAACCTTTGTGTATGTTCTTACATGGATAGATGCTTTCATTTGTCCTGGGTGAATATCTAGGAGTGGGATAGCTAGATCATTTGGAGGATGTATATTTAACTTTGTAAGAAACAAGAAAACCATTCTCCAAAGTAGTTGTACCATTTTACATTCCAGCAGCTCCATACATCCTTACCAATATTTGCTATGGTCACACTTTTAGGCATTCTAATAGCTGTGCAGTTGTTTGTTATATGGGTTGAAGTTTGTGTTTTTGGATATGGATATTCAATTGCTCCAGAATGACTTGTTGAAAAGAAATTTTTTCTCGATGAAATAGATGCTGAAACATTGTTGAAAATCAATTTAGGTCTATTTCTGAACTCTCCCTTCTGTTCCATGGACTATTTGTCTATCATTACACCAATGCCACATTGTCTGGATTACTGTAGCTTTGTAGTAAGTCTTCAAATTATTGTAAGGTCCTCTGATTTGGTTCTTTTAAAATCCACATTGGTTTGGCTATTCTAGTCCAGTGCTTTTCCATATAAATATTAGAATCAACTTGTTGAGCTTAAAAAAAAACCCTCTGAAATTCTGACTAAATTAAACGAAACTATATTTTGAGTAGAATTTATACTTAACAATACAGAGCCTTCCAGTCCATGAACATGATATATCTTCCATTAGGGTCTCCTTAAATTTTTTCAACAAGGCATTTCTCAAGGCGTTCAGTATATACATCTTTGGTCTGGTTTATCCCAAAGTAAATACTTTGTAATACTTTTTGATGGTATTGAAAATAGTATTTTTAAATTTTAATTTCTGGTTCTTTATTGAATAAGAAACAACAGAAAATACATTAGAATTTAAAATTTTTATTCTGCATGCTACAATCTTGCTAATGTCACTTTGTTCTAATTGCTTTCTTTTATTTTGGAGATGGAGTCTTGCTCTGTTGCCCAGGCTGGAGTGCAGTGGCACAATCTAGGCTCATTGCAAACCTCTGCCTCTCTGGTTCTGCCTCAGCCTCCCAAATAGCTGGGATTATAGGCGAGTGCCACCACACCCGGCTAATCTTTGTATTTTTGGTAGAGATGGGGTTTCCCCATGTTGGCCAGGTTGGTCTCAAACTCCTGACCTCAAGTGATCCACGAGCCACGGCCTCCCAAAGTGCTGAGATTACAGGTGTGAGCCACTGTGCCCAGCCAGTTCTAATAGCTTTTTGAAGATCACATTAGATTTTATATGAAGATGATCATGGTTTTGATAATAAAGACAGTTTTACTTCCTTCTTTCTAAATCTGGATGTGTTTCATGCTTTCTTAGCACTGGCTAGAACCTCCAAAACAATGTTGAAAAGAAATGGAAAGAATGAATACCCTTGATTTGTTGTTTCTCATCTTAGGCAAAAGCATTCAATCTTCCACCATTAGGTATGATATTAACTATATATTCTTGGTAGATGTTCTTTAGTGACTTTAAGAAGTTCCCTTACTCCTACTATTCTGAGGGCTTTTGTTTTTTTTTTGACACAGTTTTACTCTGTCACCCAGGCTGGAGTGAGGTGGTGTGATCTTGGCTTAATGGAACCTCTGCTTCCCCGGTTCAAGTGATTCTCCTGCTTCAGCCTCCCGAGTAGGTGGGATTATAGGCACCTGCCACTATGCCCAGTTATCTTGTGTATTATTAACAGAGACAGAGTTTTCCCATGTTGGCCAGGCTGCTCTCAAATTCCTGACCTCAAGTGATCTGCCCACCTCAGCC
>PVKV010031422.1:0-21039 GCA_004027835.1 Alouatta palliata | reverse complement strand
CGTCTCTACTAAAAATACAAAAATTAGCTGGGCATGGTGGCACGTGCCTGTAGTCCCAGCTACTCGGGAGGCTGAGGCAGGAGAATTGCTTGAACCCAGGAGGCGGAGGTTGCGGTGAGCCGAGATCGCGCCATTGCACTCCAGCCTGGGTAACAAGAGCGAAACTTCGTCTCAAAAAAAAAAAAAAAAAAAAAAAAAGATTACAATGCAACTATAAAAATACAAATACAAAATACAAAATAACAATTTTTACATTGCATTTACATTGTATTAGGTATTATAAGTAATCTAGACATTATTTAAAGTACATGGGGCATAGGTTATATGCAAAAACATTTTATATAAAAGACTTGAGCATACATGGATCTTGATATTGGGCAGGGATCCTGGATCTAATTCCTTGCAGATACCAAGGGCTGACTACATATTAGTGAGAGGAGACTTTCAAAAGCAGAAAAACAAGTCCATTTGTTGGTATGTAAGAACTTGACTGGTGTTATGGAATAAAGCAAGTGGGGTTAGAAGTCTCAGGTGTCTGTAGTATGTTGTAAATTTAAATTAGCCTTTTTGAAAAAAATCTATTTGATTGTAACACATTTAAATGAATGTTTGAGCATATAACCAGAGATGACAAATTACAGTGTGTTTAGGAACAGCAACTGGAGGAGATGAGACAAATACTCCAATTAATTCCTTTTGTCCAACCGGTTGGTTTAAATGGTGAAATGAAATGTTTTCTGTCGTGATTCTGGAAGATAAAAGTAACTAATATTCTTCATGTGGGGTCAAAATAAATGATGCAACTTGAAGCAGACGTACAGATATACAGCATAGCAGATACTGACATTTGACCGCACAAAGGTGTGATAAGGGATGGTTAGCTGGCTCTTTTCTACTGATTTGCCTGTGTTTGTCATTTTCACTTTGCCATTTCTTCTGCTGCTGCTCACATGAGACCAAATTCTCTGATTTCTTATCAGTTGACTGCCCACTGTAGAGTCCTTTATCAAAAAATATCATCAGTGCTTTTGACCAGCCTGACTTTTGGTAGTGAAAAGCACAAACCATTCAAAACAAGTTCCCTGTCCACTGAATATCACCTTAATTACTTTTTAAAACACGATGTTAGTAGTTTGAATAGAATTTTCCTATTTTCACCAAATCCAAGAGATCCTGCAAAATCTTGCACAGTAGACTCCCGATTCACACTGCGTAACTTGATGGTGGACGGCCTCCAAGACCATGATGTTTTAGTGGTGCTGCTTTCTCTTTTGACTTAGGAATGTTGTCCTTTAAAGAAACCTGGAGGCTACTACTGTGATACACTATTTAAGAGATGGCTCGTTGGCCGGGCACGGTGGCTCACACCTGTAACCCCAGCACTTTAGGAGGCCGAGGTGGGCGGGTCATGAGGTCAAGAGATCGAGACCAGCCTGGCCAACATGGTGAAACCCCGTCCTATTAAAAATGCAAAAATTAGCTGGGCGTGGTGGCACGCAGCTGTCGTCCCAGCTTCTTGGGAGGCTAAGGCGGGAGAATTGCTTGAACTCAGGAGGTGGAATTTGCAGTGAGCCGAGATCACACCACTGCACTCCAGCCCGGTGAAAGAGCAAGACTCCATCTCACAAAAAAAAAAAAAAAAAAAAGATGGATTGTTGCTCTTTCTTCTGCGATCTTTGCAAGGAATAGATTATAAAGACAAAAGATGTTAACCATTGCATTAATGTTTGGAGGCTAAGAGTGTTTTAGATTTCTGCTAACAAACTGATGTGAGGTAGAACTCTGAAAGATCATTCAGCAATTTCATTTTCTTGGGATAAGTAAGTCACTTTCAGAACAGTGTGTGTTGTAGAGTGTTTTTGGTTGCTGCTCTACTCAGATTGCGTAGAGGTTTTTTTTTGTTGTTGTTTGTTTTTTTTGGTTAGGATTGTTGGAACATCTTCATGGTATATCATCCTGAAAACTGAAAGTCACTTTGATGTTGTCGCTTTTTCTTTCCAGGTCAGTTAGCCAACTAAAAAGGCCCCGAAAAAACTAGCTTCATGGTCCATGTCTATCAAGTGCCCATTTGTTACAGAAACAAAAATTCTGTCGTTTTCCTTAAGCTCAAATATTCCCCCTTGATAGATGGAATAGAGTCCATATTCTGCATCTTTAGACCAACAATTATTTCTAGCGCTTTTCATCAGTAGTATGGGGTCAGGATAACTTGTGTATTTGTAAATATACTGGACCATTTGTTTGTCGTTCTTTCTATTTTCTTTGATTTCCTCCTGAAATCGAAAGTATACTTGGCAATAGATGTAATACAACCCTTTTTCATGGATGATCAGCTCGCCATTCCTCAAGTGCAAGTTGCTCAGGAATGAATGTCCACTCCTTGATGATTCCCAGGAGTTTATTTTGCGGCCCAGAGCCTTTTCATTCTTGGAGTCTGGAGGAATTTAGAGAGAAACAGAGTTAACAGAAGGCAGTTTGTAGCAAAGCAGGCAGCTTCTTTGCAGCTTTGGCTAATCTATATTTTTGTTGGGATTGCCAGGGATTTCAACCTAATATCAAACTTTTTCCTCCTTCAATCTCATGTGCACTATAAATTGTAGTCATATAGAAACCAGGAGGCTCCTGTATCATTGTGACATTGGGAATTGTTTGAAGGCCCTTATCTTTTTATACCTTGTCAGCTGCTTATGCCACATTTGTCACACTTAGAATGGGAGCACAGGGGATGGCCCACTCAGACAGCAGTGGTTACTCCTGGGCAGAACT
The DNA here is from genome assembly GCA_004027835.1 of Alouatta palliata. Taxonomy (NCBI): domain Eukaryota; kingdom Metazoa; phylum Chordata; class Mammalia; order Primates; family Atelidae; genus Alouatta; species Alouatta palliata. The sequence continues at coordinate 18,273 of PVKV010031422.1, read as the reverse complement.
TCTGCCCCGAATCCCTCACTCCCTTCTTGTGCTGGTGAACTGAAGCAGACAATCCAGAAAGAAACCAAAATAAATGTATCTATTTCTTTAGGCCTAGATCTCAGAAGTTCTTGCCATTCCTTTTGGACTTTCTGGGTCCCTCCTTGATCTTTCTCAGCTCTCCAGAATCAAAGGCACATCCAAGCAGAAGGCATCTCTAGTCCAAAATAATAGAGACACAAGGTTGGCAAAGGAGCCTAGATTTAAAGATCCCCAGATCCTTGAATCTTTCACTCGCAAAGATTTTGAATGATATTCCTTTACACTTTTGGCCTATCTTCATGGTTGGTGCAAAATTTGGCTTTTCCAGAGTAGAAATCAATTACATTTGTTGATAAGTAGCAAAAGTAACATCATAATAATCCCCTCACTTGTAGGCAGAACATGCCAATCATTTATAAAACATGAAGAATGTCAAGAAGGCAACTACCCGGAAGAAACTAAACCAACCAACCAAAAACCCCCAGACAACCTTTTTAATTTATTGATTGGTGTCTGAAATATTTTTAGACAAATTTACGGGACAAAGCCTCTCATAAAAATAAAAGTGAGTATTTCTTGAGTACTCACAATAGATCAGACATTTTGCATCATTTTATGAGTTAAGAATTATCTCAGCTTTGCATGTGAAGAAACTGAAGCTTGACTGGTTTAAGTAATTTTCTCAAAACATGCATCTAGGTGAAGAGGAGCTGTGATTCCAGGTGAGATATTTACACTGTAAGACCCATGCACAGAGACCAGGTGTGGTGGCCCACACCTGTAATCCCAGCACTTTGGGAGACCGAGGCGGTGGATCACCTGAGATCAAGAATTCGAGACCAGCCTGGTGTGGTCACAAAAATTAGCTGGGCATGGTGGTGCATGCTTGTAATCCCAGCTACTCGGGAAGCTGAGGCAGAAGAATCACTTGAACCTGGGAGGTGAAGGTTGTAGTGAGCCAAGATCACGCCATCGCATTCCAGCCTGGGTGATAAAAGTGAAACTCCATCTCAAAAAGAAAAAAAGACCCATGCACATGCACAGTATTACATGGCACCATATCAACACGTGTTCTGCCTAGATAAAAACTAGATGTAACATATATGGTTAAAATATATGAAACTGACATTTGTGTAAGTAAAATATGGTCAGATACTGGCAATCTCCTATGACTTAATATAAATGCAACTAGGAGTACCATACTGACAATAAATGCTTAGAATGTTTTAAGAGAAGGGAGGTTTGATGGCGAGCAAAGAAGAGAAGAGCAAAGAAACTGAAGAAGTAATCATAAGAGAGAAAAAAATCACTATAAAGAAGGAAAAAGAAAAATGGGATCCTGGCAACCGCAAAGACAAAATTCTCCCACTTTGTAGTTTCTCTGAGGCCAGTTATGTCATGGCAGTAACTGAGCTATTTGTCTATAATCTTGCATTTGTAAACAGTCAGTCTGAGATCTGATTAATACGAACCATTTTGCAGATAGCCATATAAACATTTCAGGTAAAATTCTTTAAAAAATAAGTTACTTGGCACAATCCTTCCATTGTTTCTCCTTAAGTCACTTATTTGTTGTTTCTCTTACTTGGAATAGGCAATGTGTTGCTACTTCCTCTGGTCCCAGTTATGTGAGCTGCTACTCTCTGAGGACCTCTTTCCCTCACTTCAGGAGAAATACCCCGTTGCTTTTCTGAAAGAGAAATGATAAAGAATCATCAACACTTGTCAAACTAGTAGTTCTCAAATACATTGCTGTTCACAGGTGTTGTCAATCAGCCATTGTAAGCATACTGGGCTTCCAAAGTTGGTTCTATGAATTTTCTTTTTTTTTTTTGGAGACGGAGTTTCGCTGGTTACCCAGGCTGGAGTGCAATGGCGCGATCTCGGGTCACCGCAACCTCCGCCGCCCGGGTTCAAGCAATTCTCCTGCCTCAGCCTCCCGAGTAGCTGGGACTACAGGCACGTGCCACCATGCCCAGCTAATTTTTGTATTTTTCGTAGAGACGGGGTTTCACATGTTGACCAGGATGGTCTCGATCTCTTGACCTCGTGATCCACCCGCCTCGGCCTCCCAAAGTGCTGGGATTACAGGCGTGAGCCACCGCGTACGGCCGGTTCTATGAATTTTCACAAACCAACTATTTCCATAGTTGGTTCTGTGATATTATGATATCATAATACCGTAATAACATTTTGATATTATGATCAGTCTCCTTCAGCTTATAATCAACTTGAGAAGGACTTTAACATGGATTATAATTTATCAGCGCCTCACAGGTAAGGTCCAAAGAGAATCCAACAAAGTGAAGATTCTGTCCCTTTTCCAAAAACATAAATTAAAAAATAACTGTAGACTTGTAATAATTCTCATGAGTTAAAGTGTGCAAATAACCACGTATTGGCAAATTTCTACCTTGAATTACATAGAGAAATAAACAGAGCGGTACCACTTTTTGTCATCTCAATTTTCCTTTCTCTATGCTAACTACTACAGATTATAAAGCAGTAACAATGGTAATGATTGCCCTTAGATGCTACAGACTGGCATCCAACAGTCATCCTGCAGCCAGAATGAAAAAAAAAAAAGAATGGGAATTTTCCACTCAAAAAAAAAAAATGATAATAATAGGAATTGACATTCTGGTCATGATATTGAATATTCGAGCATATAAGTTGTGAATTCATTAGATTGTAATAAACAAATAACATTTATTGACCACCATCCACAATATTTTGGAGTAGCCTTAAAAAATAGAAAGGTAACAAATGTCTTTCTCTAAAAAATCAGCTCAAAATTCCCAAGTGTGCTTACACTGGTTGTAAGATAAATTATATTCTTTCATCAAACAGTGCTAGGGTAAGGCATTACAGCCCATAGGGCTACAAATATTAACTACTGATTTCACTAATTAAGTCGTCAAGGAACTTACAGACTTCTACAGAAAATATGAATACATATGAATTAGAAAGTGACAATTTGGAGGCCGAGGTGGATGGATCACTTAGCCTAAGAGTTTGGGATTAGCCTAGGCAACATACTGAAACCTTGTCTCTATAAGAAATAGAAAAATCAGCCAGATGTGTTGGCCTGTGCCTGTCGTCCAGCTATTTGGGAAGCTGAGGTGAGAGGATTTCTTGAAGCCAGGAAGTTGAGGCTGCAGTGAGCCACGATCGCACCACTGCACTCCAGCCTGGGCAACTGATTTGTTAAGGTCATTTCAAGGATATGGGTAGGAAAGGCTAGATTCAAAAGCAAATTTTTAAAACAGGAAGTTTCCTACTGGTTATAGCAAGCACCTCCCAGAAAAGAAACTTGCAAATACGTGTATTGAGGTATCTTGGATATATCTTGGTATACAGAGTAGTGTTACACCTTACTGAGATGAATAAAAAAGAATTTTATTCTTCCAACACTAAAAACAGTGCATGCATCTACTGCTGTAGACCATGAATCTGGTATGCCTCATCTGAACAGGTGTAGTGTTCAATATTCTGACTACTGCTTTCGCAGAAATGATAAGAAAGAATGCTTTGACCCAAGGACCAGGTCCTGTTCTTTATATTTAAGAAAATATATTTAATAAAGGAAAATAGGGGTGCTGCGTGAAGAGGAAGTTTATTGCATTGGAAAAGAATAACAGATTTATCCTTGTTCATTCCTGGAAGTTTATTGCATTGGAAAAGAATAACAGATTTATCCTTGTTCATTCCTGGAAGGCAATGAACAAGGTACGCGTGATAAAAATATCAGAGTGCAGGGAACTTAGTTAGATAGGAGTCCAAGGAAGCCCTATCTGAAGAGATGACAATTACGTGAGCTGTGAAGAATGAGGAAGTGCCAGATGGAAGGCTAAAGAAGCCAGCTTGGGCAATAGTACTAAACGGAAAGGTGGGTGGAGAGAAGGCTGCTAACCATGAACAAGGGGGTGCTGCAGTATGGAAACCACAGGAGGAGGATCGTGGGTGGATAGAAAGATTGTTGGGGAAGGGATGATGGAGCAGGAGGCCTTTGTAAAGAAAGACCTGGGGCCCGGTGGTGGCCTGAAAACAAAGAAGTGTAACTTTAAGGAACTTCATTTATTTCTCTCCATTTCCCAGAAAGGATTTAAGATGGCTTGTTTCCAACACATTAGAAGGTAGAAGCAAATAAGTGAAGAAGTAAGGGGGAAGGGAAAATTCATGGGGAAAAATAAGATTAAGCTGAAATAAAGTTCTGACCATAGGTGAGCCACAGATTTGGTTCTGAGCTTCCTAGCTGCCTATGTGAAGAGAGAAGTAGAATCAACACGTGGCTTGAGATCCAAGCAGCAGATCAGAGGACGGGTGAGTGGATGAGAGCAGAGACGAGCATGGAGAACTATTCACAACCTGTCATGAAGTTGACAGTAGAAAATTAAAATAACAACAAAAAAGATAATACCTGGAACTGTAGAAATGGTTTCTTCAGAGGTTCTCAAAATCATCTGCAAATATTATTGAATAAAGCTTGTTAATTTCCCTAAAAATTTAAACTGACTATAGAATGCCTATCGCTCTTCTAGCTGATGTCTAACGGGAAATTTCTACATGCATTACCAATCCAGGAAGCTTTCAGTTTGGTCAAGCATAGGGTCTGTAAGGGGAGGGGTGGGAGCTGGGATGAATATTGAAATAGCTGTCCCTGCACAGCAATCAAGGGATGGTATTCCGTCTGGGGAAGTTCTTTCGCTGGATGAAGTCATGGAAAGCCCACACATGGAGCAGTGCGGGAGAAGAAGCCATCTGCCATGTGAGGTCAGTCGAATGTGGCTGTTAGGTGTGGCAGCCACGCCATGTCACTTTGTGCGTGGGGGGGGGTGTATGTATGTGCACGTGCATGTGTGTGTGTTTAAGTGCACTGGGTAACAGAGCCCAGGGGCTTAAAATTATTGGACAGACCCAAGCCTCAAGACGTAGGCCACACTTCCTCTGCCTCAGAATGCCCACAGATATACATAGCCTATGGAGGTACAGTCTGACAACACCGTGCCATTCTGTCGTTCTGAGAATGTGGCTGAGCCATTCTCAACGTAAAGATATTTTCCCACCATCCCGTATCTTTGCTAAATATCTAGTAACCTCGCCCTGCCTTCATACTAACCAATGGGGAAAACCAGTAAGGAAGAGGGAAAACCAAACCTTTCTATTAAATGGGCAGACCCTGACTTGGCTCATCCATGGCTTCTGAATCCAGCTCTGTCTCTCCTACCCCCATCTCCATCACTGCCCTCTTTCCCCATCTCTGCAGTCAATGTTGCACCTGTCAGAAACTTGCCTTCTTTGTACTTCCACCTCAAAGCAGAAGCTCTCTGCTTCTCCCTCTACCTGAAGCCCTGATGCCAGGTAATGTGGAAAGCGGGGTGGCGGTGGACTCACTGTAATCAGTCCCCTAGACACCGACAAGAAGGAGAAGTGAGAGGAAGCCACAGCATCCTGTCTTATCTCTCTGTTTCTCATTTCTCTATCTGTGTCTCTCTTCCCCAATCTTACTTCCTCTTCCTCTTATTCTGCAACAGAAAGGAAGAAGAAAAGGAGAAGCAGCAAAAAGCAAAGGGTCTTTCCTACCATGCGGGAGGCAGAATAAAAGGAGTGACTAGAAGCATGGCCAGATGCCCTGAATTCAAATCTTTTAATTACTGGCTCTGTGAGGCTGCTCAAGTCATTTAACTGATCTAAACTTCAATTTATTAATCTTTTAAAAATGTATTTAAGGGGCTAACAATAATTTATTCTTCAGAGTCGTTGTGAGGATTAAATGAGATAATGTATGGCATGGGCATAGAATATTTACTGGAATAAGTCTGTTCAACTAACGTGCCTTAAAAAGCAAAAGAAAATTATTTTTCCCACATTCTCAGCTATTCCCTCTGTGTTCTCTTCCACCTTCTCTCTATTCTAGTTGGTAGCAGGACGTGAGATGGGAAGGAGAATGGCAGGAATAGCAGGAAAGAGATATGTCCCCACTATTTGTCTTCTCTCCCCACTTTCTGTCCACAGCACCCAGCCTCAGTCTCCAGCTTTCCACCGTTGTTATGAATTGCCCTCCCTTGCTGGACAATTCACCTCCACTCTCCCCAAATCCCTATCCCAGGGACTCGGGAGTTTCATTTCTCAGCTTCCTCAGGATCCTTCTCCAGTCCAGGCTTTTCCTATTCTCCTGGCCCTTGCACCCTGAACACTCGCTGTCATTTGGAGTGGTGAAATCACAGCTGCTTTGGTACAGCTTGTGTGCAGGGGGCACCCCAGCCCGGGGCCATGCTTCTAGGACAGGTATGTTTCTAGGTCTCCTAGGCGGAAATCTAATTTCATTTCCCATATAAATAGCATCTTACGTGATGTCGGGGCTGTACTGTGAAAACAGCTCAGGATTATAAACTCAGTCCCTAACCACCAATATAACACTATTTCTATGGAGAAACAGATGCTAAGCACCAAACAATGGACTCACAAACATGTGTAAAAGCACATTCTCTTCCTACCGTGGGAATTCCCCCAGTTATGTCTTTAAACAATGGTGTAGTTCATAGTTTACACCAGAGTATTTTTACAGCTATGTTCTCATCTGATATTTTTACATAGGCAGAAGCACTTTTTTTTCTTTTGAGATGGAGTCTTGCTCTGTCACCCAGGCTGGAGTGCACTGGCACAATCTCACTGCAACCTCCACCTCCCGGATTCAAGAGATTCTCCTGCCTCAGCCTCCCAAGTAGCTGGGATTACAGGCACACACCACCACGCTTGGCTAATTTTTGTATTTTTAGTAGAGACAGGGTTTCACCACGTTGACCAGGCTGGTCTTCAACTCCTGACCTCAGGGTGATCTGCCTGCCTCGGCCTCCCAAAGTGCTGGGATTACAGGCGTGAGCCACCATGCCCAGCCGCAAATATTATTAAATGCCATCTTACAAAGAAGGAAGAGCCTAAGAGAAGAAACTTGATTTGATCTGACTCTGCCACATTCAGCAAAATAAACTGTTAACTAACGTGTCTCTGCTAGAGGTCCTGTTTAAGCAACATCCATAAATAGATACTTTTTGTAATTTGTTATTTATTGGCTATAAATTAAGAAAAAAAAATCCTTCAATTTCACAGAGTATCTCTTTCTTCCCTTCCCTTTTTTCCCCTCTTTCTTCCCTCTTTCTTTCCTCTTTCTTCATCTGTATATACACACAAAAATAAATATTTAATTCCAAACATTGGCAATGTGGGAAGAATATAAATCATTATTTGGCCTCCTTTATCTTTTGAACAAAAAAAAAATCCGATACATCCTTTATGACTTTGTGACCTTCTGTTTATTAGCCTGTCTGTGCCTCAGTTTCCATAATGTGAGATAAAAAGGTTAGACTAAATGTGGAGGCTGTCTGGAGCACAGGTATGAACTCTAGACCAGGAGCCGGCCACGCCCTGCCCTTTGGTGCTATGCCCCATTTTCCTAGTTCTATGAATTTGGGGAAAATTACTTAAACACTCTGGGTCCGAGTATTCTTATTTGTAGAATAAAGAGTCTAAGCTTGATTATCTTAAAGGTTCCTTCGCTTTAAGAAATTCTTCCAGCCTTTTCTGCCTGCTGGGGAGGTTGCCTGGTGAGGTTACCTACCTTTCTAACGAGCTGACGGAGTTGCCACTTGACTTCCCAGCAGGGGCTGCTCATACTCTCTTCGTCATTGGGGTCCCAGGAACTGCCATCTTCTTTTAAGAAACAAGCAAGGCCGCTTTTGGAGTACTTGTCCTGCATCTGCGTTGAGATGGAATGTCACACGATATTGCGCATAAGTGCTTTTTATTTTTGTTCATTTGGAAGTTAAAACAATAGAAACTGATGGCAGACTTGGAGAAGTTTTGGCACGTTGAGTAAGTTCCTGCCTGAAATAAGAGTAAACATGCTGTCCTTTGCCCTTGAAACAAAAGAGTAAAAGTAAGCAGCTGAATATGGTGGAAAGGATCCCGGTGTGGGTCAAGATTCGGAGTCACAGCGTCCTTCCCTGCCTCCCTGACTAAACAGCTGCGCCTTTCTTGGTAAGTTGCCTCTGTTCTCCTATGTCTGTTCCTTAGTTTTCAGCTGGTTCACCATGGCGATTCTGAGTTCTCTTCCCACTCTGCCATGGCATGTATCCCATTCTGAAGCTGGAAACCTACCTGTATACAAGGTCGGCAGTGGAATCAGTTTAAATTCCAAGATTCTAATAAAAACCAGCCAAATCATTTGGGAGGGGTTCATATTCTGTTTGTTGATCTGAGCTGTGGCTGGCTAAGTAGATTCTAGTAATTGATCTGATCTCTACTCCTCTGGCAGGCAGACTCTGGACCGTGTTGCCACTAGAAATCTGAATGCTGTCTCATTAAATGTTCACACTAACTAGGGATTTATTGGCAGAGCCTTTAAACACTCTTTGAAGGTTTTCTCCCTGTTTCTGATTGAAAGTAAACAATGGCAATAGCCAGATCATTGTCAGCAAACTCCTCACTCTCATCAACAAATCCTTGCTTGATGCTATAAACACACACACACACGCACACCCCAAATCATCCAGAACTCTTCCGGGCTGATAATTCTTTAATCAAGAAGAATAGGAAACAGAAGGTCCAAACAAAGCCAGAAGGATTTTGTTTGTTTATTTTGCTCATTTCTTCTCTTCTGTTTTGCTTTTAACAAGTGGGACTGAAGAGATGTCATTTCCCTGAAAAAATCTGCTATATTGACTCTACCTGGTGAAATAAATGAGAAAATGGCAATTTTAATCTGCTATTTGAACTAAAGTACTGCAAAGCTTGAAGGAAGGGTCAAATTGAATGACGATAAACTCCTTCCTATAGAAAGATAATCTCATTTTAAATCAAAATATCTGAACTATTTATGAGAGGTCCCAGCCTCTCATAATCACAGAGTTCTGTCTCAGCCCTGTAACCCTTGGACATTTGACCAAGGTCCCTCATATGGTGCACACTTGAGTTAATAAATTTCCTCCACACACCCTGACATAGATCATTGATTTACTTTTAAACAAATGGGTATTTTCTTTCTTCCTCTTTGAAATTACAAGAGAAAAATGTTCCCATAGTGTATGTACTGGGAGGTGAAGCTGGGGCCACCTGAGTTGAGATATCACTGGCCATGGAATTAGGCGCATTTCCTTGCCCCTGCATGCACCAACTGTAGATATCTAGTTGCACCTCCGATTTACTTGGGAGATGCAAAACCTTTGCAAGGAAAGCAGCCAGTCACATATGATTCAGAAATAAGAGAGCATGTCTAGCTAACTGTGGGAAAGGATTATGAAAGAAGAGACGAGGAACTGAGATCAGCCACAAGGCCTGAGGGTGGTTCCAGGAAGAGCAGACGTTTCCTGGACACTGTGCCAGTTCACCCGCCCAAAGTATGAGTGTGCTCTGGCCAGGCTTCAGTTTGATGACACTGAACAAGCAAGCTCACAAATCTCTGTAACATGTTGGGGCAAAAAGTGTGCATGTAACAGAAAGGAGGAAGCAATATGCCTTTTCAGCTCACAGCAGCTGTAAGGTATCTCAGCAGGAAATGGCTGAAGATGGGAGGCTCCAGCCACAGGAGGCAAGGTGCAGGGTTGACAGCTGCCTGTAATCAGGCAGTAATGGTGGCAGGCAACAACTTTTCAACTGAGGTGGAGTTTGACTTGGGTGGTGGTGGTGGACCTTGAGCCACAGGGACTAGCCCAGGTGAGTACAAATTGCTGGCCAGAGCCTGTAATATCTTCTGAGTATTTTCCAGAAATACTTTCTGGAGGAGGTGGGGGGAACCTGGAGAATTGAGTAAGACCCCAGGCATGAGTGGATGGGTGATTGACAAGCTAATGTAGTTACATTATTACCCAGGAGTTCATAAAGCCTGGATACAGTCAGGATACACAGGCAAACTGGGAAGCACGGAAAACTAAAGAACACATTTCCAAAAGTTTAAAAAAAAAAGCCTCCAAAAATTAATAAGTAAATCACAAAAACAAAATCAAAACAACTACTAATAGCAGCTATACTCCCACCTCCTAGTTAACCTTTGAAGGATTTGAAGGATCTCTCTTGTTTACAGGGGCGAGATCAGACTGTGTGTGTCTGTGTGTGCACAATTTTGAGTATGGTTGTTTTCTCATAAGACTATATAAAAATGTTGTGTTCTTTAAATCTGTATGAAAATTTTACATGTATGGCATGGATATTTTTATGACATTCCCTGTAGAAAATTTGTAAAATATAGAAAAATGAAAAGGAATAAAAAGCGCCCATAATCATACCATCTAGAGATCAAATTGTCATTTTGGTGTTTCTCTTTCTAGACATTTTTATGCATAAATATTAATTTCTGAACAATGGAAATCCAGAGAGGAAGCCCCAGTCACCTTCTCCACCATGACACGTTTCCTGCGTCATGAATTTTGGTAGTTTCTTCTATAGAACTTGGCTAATACTGGTGACTAGACAGATGGTGGGTTGATGTGAGGTGCTGTGGTTATTCTAAGAATGATGATTAGCATGATATGCCTCCACCTGCCTCCTCCCATCCTTTCCACTTCAAAGTATGAATTCCCTGCAGTATATCATAGCCTGAGGCCTACTTTCTAACTAACCACGCCTGGTCACTGGGGGCAGAAGATTGTGTAGGTGGATTATTTTCATTTGCGTGCCTTTGAAAAGAAAGCTCTTGCACTGAGTGTTTGTTCTTCAGCTCCAGAAGCTCTTGTTTCTGAAAAGTGTATTTCCATGGTGACTGCTCTTGGTGCTGTTACAAACATGGTGGTTGGCTAGGCCAGGGTCAACCAGTCCTTGCTGGGGCTTGAGCTCAGCAGGGTAGATTTCACGATGGCAGCACTGACCATCTCTGCTGCCCACACATTAGTCTCTGACAATCATTTTCTGCAAACTACAAATAGCATAAAGGATCATTTATGGAGATGCGTGGAGAGAAAGCCCTTCTCCTTTTTCCTTCCCATCTGTGATGCCACAGTGATAGGCCATTCCTTAGTCATAAAACTTTCTCAGAGGGACACAGACTTCAGGGACTCAGCCCATATTGGTTGATCATGTTTGCGGGTCTACAGGCTTATTTATGAAGGTCCAATCCAATGTTATAACGCCTTCCTTAACCCTTACACTCTATAATCCTTGCAGACTGTATCTTCTGCAAATTTTCACCAGCTGAAATGAAGCCTGTGTTCAATTTTCAAAAATGAATACTTATGTTGAATATAATTTTCCAAAGTCTACACAGAAGATTCAGATTTATGTTCCCTTGGGAAAATATCTGCTGAAGAAAGTGACACCTTCAGGAGACTTTTCAGCAGTTATTACAATGCTACTATAAAAAAAGCATTGTATCACATTGAAAAAAAATGTATTGTTAAAAAAAAGTAGGTGCTTCAATGTATTGAGTACCTCCTTCACACTTGGATTCAAAATCAGGCTCTAACTTCTACTAGTTTTGTAATCTTAGGCAAATCTCTTAACTTCACCTAAGCCTTCGTTTGTTCATCTATAATATGGGGTAATTATACTTAGGTTATGTAATTTTTCTGAGAATTGAAAAAGGCAATACCTTTCAAAGTTCCTGGTACATAGTAGTTGCTCAATATCTATAATTCTCCTAGCCTTCTAGCACTCTCAATGAATTCTTCTGCATGCCTAATGTACATGTATTCATATATCAATATGCAATTAAGAAAATTGTGTGCAAGTGGGAAGATCCTAAGCCTTATATGAAATTTCCATTTTTATAGTAGAATTGAAAAAGAAATTTGATTATATACACAGACAATTGCATGAGTCAGTTCAGCAAAGAACTGGTTGATTCAATCTTAAAATTAGTCCAACTTGTAATGTGAGCAAATTGATGGAGCTACTTGTGTATGGAGTAACAACTTTACTCTGTTTATACTGCAAAGTTAAGAAAGGTGACGGCATTCCGGCTCCAAAGTGGTGAACATAGCAGCATTCCAGTCTCTCATTTAGATTTAAAGCTAAAGGTATGATTACAGTTTTATGAATATTTTTTTTCTTACAAAAGAAAGTCTTTTCTAAATGTGCCCTACGATAAACGTGACTTTACTGGTCATCTAATGGTAGCCATAATTTTCATAACTACTTGCAAATCAAACAAGAATCTGCCTCATCCATTTCCAAAAGAAAAATTTCTAACTGATTGAGATAACCAAATTTACACTCCACAGGATATGCAAACTGCATTTCCCTAGCAAATAGTTAACACTATGTCTTTTGCACAATGCACACTTTTCTGAGATGCTTAGCCTTTCATTTCCTAGTCAGCTCCAGAGTTGATGCTGCAGGATGCACTGTGCATTCATTGTACATCACAAGGTGCAAACAGGTTAATCCTGTGGCCATCCTGCTGTGGAGGGAGGAGCCTACAGACTGGGGCGCTAGCTGCCCCAGCGCTGCCTCCAAAGCCTTGTCTGAAGCTGAGTACATTATTTTTTGTCTCCTCATCTGTAAAAAGGTGGTGGAGGGTGGGAGTCAGTGCGGGGGGTTGGGGGGGGGGATCTGAAGTTCCTTGTAGCTCCTAATTCTCTACTATTTAATATACAATTAGTTAAAATATGTATTAGAAGTCAAAAACTGAGTTGGCTTCTTTTCAGCAATTTTGCAGTCATAATTCCAGGGAGTTTTCATTCAGAAAATCATAAATTAAAATGGCACTAAGTGTTTTCTTTTCTGTCAAAGATACCTCGATTTGTACATGAACCATCCACAGGCAGAGAGTGGCAGTTGTATGTTCCATTGTTTTATCATGAGCAGCTGTGTTTCTCTGATAACTTCTTTATTACAGATGCTACCGATAACGTGTCAGTGTCCCAGGCATAGGCAGAATGCCAGTCCTTTGTATTCTCAGTTATTGTCAACACAGCAAAACATGTCAAAGTTCTGAAAGTTCACCAGAACTGGCTACATCTGGAACACACAACAGGAGTGTTCAGTGATTTAGAGCCTGGCTTTGGGTTGAGCCAGACTCTACCTTTGTTGCCTGCATATTCCTGGTACCTACCATACTTGTGAAGGCTGTTCATTCATTCAGCAGGTTTTTAGTGAACCACAGGTATTAGTATTAGTGGCTACTTGGGAGCCATATGCTAGACCCAGAGGTATACTGGTGAGCAGAAGCAGACCCAGCTCTGATACAGCCACCCTCACTCCTAAGAATTCATGAGGCAAGAACTGTAACTCGAATCCAGGACAACAGGGCAGGGAAGACAGAGCCGGAGCCTCGGGGGCTCCTAGCAATGGGCTGGGGTGTGAGTTTCATGGAGTTTCCTCAGGAAAAATTATTTGCACTGGAGCAACAAGTGAAGAAGAAGCTAAATTTGGTGCCAGACGTGTAGTCTGCAGTCTGCAGAAACCAGGTTTTCAGGTAATATTTACAGACGTAAAGGTTGTTACGTTTTGGCAGTGTGTAACATGCCATTTGAAATCCGTTTGCTAGGGCAGTCAGGCAAGAGAAAGAAATAAAGAGTGTTAAAATAGGAAGACAGGCAGTCAAATTGCCTCTGTTTGCAGATGACCATAACAGCATATTTGGAAAACTCCATTCTCTCAGCCCAAAAACTCCTTAAGCCAATAAGCAACTTCAGTAAAGTCTCAGGATACAAAATCATGTGCAAAAATCATAAGCATTCCTATACACCAATAATACACAAGCAGAGAGCCAAATGGTGAGTGAACTTCAATTCACAATTGCTATAAAGAGAATAAAATACCTAGGAATACAACTTACAAGGGATGTGAAGGACCTTTTCAAGGAGAACTACAAACCACTGCTCAAGGAAACAAGAGAGGACGCAAACAAATGGGAAAAAATTCTATGGAAAGGTCAATATTGTGAAAATGGCCATACTGCCCAAAGTAATTTATAGATCCAATGCTATTCCCATCAAGCTACCATTGACTTTCTTCACAGAATTAGAAAAAAATTACTTTAAATTTCATATGGAACCAAAAAAGGGCCTATATAGCCAAGACAATCTTAAGCAAAAAGAACAAAGCTGGAGGCATCACACTACCTGACTTCAAAAAATACTCCAAGGCTACAGTAACCACAACAGCATGCTACTGATACCAAAACAGAGATATAGATCAGTGGAACAGAACAGGGACCTCAGAAATAACACCAACCATCTGCTCTTTGAGAAACCTGGCAAAAACAAGCAATGGGGAAAGGAATCCCTACTTAATAAATGGTGCTGGAAAAACTGGCTAGCTATATGCAGAGAGCAGAAACTGGACCCCTTCCTTACAGCTTCTACAAAAATTAACTCAGGATGGATTAAAGACTTAAATGTAAGACCTTATACCATAAAAACCCTAGAAAACCTAGGCAAAACCATTCAGGACATAGGCATGGGCAAAGACTTCATGACCAAAAGCAATGGCAACAAAAGCCAAAATTGACAGATGGGATCTAATTAAACTAAAGAGCTTCTGCACAGCAAAAGAAACTATCATCGGAGTGAACAGGCAACCTACAGAATGAGAGACAATTTTTGCAATCTACCCGTCTGACAAAGGTCTAATATCCAAGATCTATAAGGAACTTAAATTTATAAGAAAAAAACAAACAACCACATCAAAAGTTGGGCAAAGGATATGAACAGACACTTCTCAAAAGAAGATATTTGTGGGGCCAAAAAACATGAAAAAAGGCTCATCATCACTGGTTATTAGAGAAACACAAATCGAAACCACAATGAGGTACCATCTCACCCCAGGTAGAATGGCGATCATTAAAAAATCTGGAGATAACAGATGCTGGAGAGGATGTGCAGAAATAGGAATGCTTTTACACTGTTGGTGGAGTGTAAATTAGTTCAACCATCGTGGAAGACAGTGTGGCACTTCCTCAAGGATTAGAACCAGAAATATTATTTGACCCAGCAATCCCATTACTGGGTATATATCCAAAGGATTAGAAATCATTCTACTATAAAGACATATGCACATGTATGTTTATTGCAGCACTATTTACAATAGCGAAGACCTGGAACCGACCCAAATGCCCATCAATGATAGACTGGGTAAAGAAAATGTGGCACATATACAACATGGAATGCTACGCAGTCACAAAAAAAGATGAGTTCATGTTCTTTGCAGGGATGTGGATGAAACTGGAAGCCATCATTCTCAGCAAACTAACACAGGAACAGAAAACCAAACACCCATGTTCTCAGTCATACGTAGGAGTTGAACAATGAGAACACATGGACACAGGGAGGGGAACGTCACCCACTGTGGCCTGTCAGGGCATGGAGGGTAAGGGGAAGGAGAACATTAGTACAAATACCTAATGCCTGTGGGTCTTAAAACCTAGGTGAAGGGTTGATGGGTGCAGAAAACCACCATGGCACATGTATACCCATGTAACAAACCTGCACGTTCAGCACATGTATCCCAGAACTTAAAGTAAAATAAAAAAATAAAAAAGTAAAAAAAATCTGTTTGCCAGAATTTACAAAGAACAATAGACCTCATGTGAATTACGAACCTGAACTTCATTCTGCGTGTGCTCTGGGATAAAGTCTGTAAGAGCCGCGTTACAGATTTTTCAGAAATATCAAAGTAACGAGGCCCAATTTACAGGCTTTGCTACTGCTGTGGAACAGATTTACCATTTGTGTTTGAAAGCAGGAAAGAAATTTTATAATTCACCACTTAATTGGTTAGAATTTCTAACTGTGCACCTTGGATTGCTGCACATTGGACTCAAAAGTAATGAGGAAATATACTTTTATTTATTCACGGATACAGGGTAAGTACCAGTTCCCTTTGGATTTTATTCCAGACCTTGCTGTAATATAAAGAAGGAAGTTTACAAGAGAGGATATTGCTGCTTTTACAAAAAGACATTCTATTTATTTTTGCAGTAATTTTCATGTCCCCATAAGCAGAGCTGTCACCGTGTGCACCACCTTAGATTGTTTTATTGCTGTCATTGTTATTTGTTTCCATTTTGAGCTAATTTATCCTCAGTTTTATTTGTGAATAGTCTTACATTTTTTGTATGCTGAATATGGGCACCAAAGAACTTGTAAAAGTTGTCTTTTTCAATCGAATGTGCACAAATAAAAGTTTGGAAAAGAAAAAAGAACTATAAAGCATTTAGCAGAAAGCTTTCCTGAACAGTTGCAATGGCTGATATTATAAAATACAAATACTTTTGAAAACAAAAGAGCCCTCAGGAGTTTTGTTGCCCGCATCTGTCAGTAACTAGTGGAGCCAATTCTGTGACTGCACTTTACACAATATCTGGAACTTAACACTTTGGTGGAAGTCCTCCGTGATTATGCGAGTTAACAGTTACAGTCTACCGACAGAGAAAGAAAGCAGTCAGGTCTTCAGAGAGGAGCAAGCTGACACGCAAAGGAGAAGCAGGTAACAGACAATTGCTAAGCGCCTCGGAGACTGAGCACACTGCACTGCACTGACCTGCTTCAGCTCCTTGGTGAAGTACAGGTAAGTTACGGCCACACAGAGGGACTGCAGGAGCACTGTGAAGATCAGGATCAGCACGCAGGTCTGCCCCGGGCTGGGTCCCCCCTGACCCTCCATCATAGCCATGATCCTGCTGGAGTCTGAGTGCTGTAAGTCAGCCAGGCAGCCGTTTACTGAAGCCCGCCTTTCTGTTTCTTTTATGTCAGCAGAAAACGAAAATGAACCGAATTGTTTCCCTCACTAGTGTAAACTGGCCCCACCCTCTGTCCCTCCCCTTTCCTACAAATTCCTCTGAACCCAGACAGACTCCGGAGACAACACTTGTCTCAAGGTGGTGGTTGGAGAGGAGGGAAACTGAAAGAAGACCCTCTCCCCACCCATGAACCCCTTCCCTGCGCGCTCTCAACCCCATTCTTGCTTCTCTTTCTTGCTCTCCTTTTTATAAAGTCCTGAGCCAAAGAGGGGTGGGATTTTCTTTTATTTTCCCTAACATATCCTCATTCTACCACAGAGCCCTAAGCCTGATTGCCTGTTTTCTAAATTGTAGGAAATTGTTATGACCTGAAACTTCCACATCTGGTTTTTCTCATGCTACTGTGAGGTGCTGGAAGAGGGCAGGTGGGAGTGGATAAAGGAAAATAAAAATACTGTCTCATAGCAATGGTCCGGCTACATGACTCCATCTTGAATGTCAGAATCTAAATATTGACTTCTTCCTCTTTGTAAACCTTCAGACGCAAATTCTAATCTCCTTCTCAGATCCCCTCCCCTACCAAGACAATATGCCTGTGTGTTAGATTGGATAGGTAAGGAGTTGACACTCTCTGAAAGGCAAAGGAAAAAAACATGTGGATGTTTTCTAAAATATTAACCCCAACACAGTGTCTCGCTGTCACTATCCTTCTTTTAAGGATCAGGAAAAGAAGTCACAGGGAGTTGATTACCTTCAGATTCAAGACCCAGCCCCAGATCTCCCCACTATCAGATACCGTAGACTGGCCCAGTTGTATATTGTCTGTATATCCTGTTTAGCATTTCTCTCTTTCTTTTCCTTCTTTCTTTCTTTCTCTTTCTTTTCTTTCTTTCTCTTTCTTTTCTTTCTTTCTTCTTTCTTTCTTTTTTCTTTTTTCTTTCTTCTTTCTTTCTTCCTTTCTTGCCTTCTTTCTCTTTTTCTTTCTTTTTCTTCCTTTCTTCCTTTCTTTCCTTTCTTTCTTTCTGACAGAATCTCACTTTATCATCCAGGCTGGAGTGCAGTGGTGGGATCTCGGCCCACTGCAGCCTCCACCTCCCAGGTTCAAGCAATTCTCCTGCGTCAGCCTCCCAAGTAGCTGGGATTACAGGCACATGCCACCATGCCCAGCTAATTATTTTTGTATTTTTAGTAGAGACGGGATTTCATC
This sequence comes from Alouatta palliata, assembly GCA_004027835.1. Lineage (NCBI taxonomy): Eukaryota > Metazoa > Chordata > Mammalia > Primates > Atelidae > Alouatta > Alouatta palliata. Next base: position 373 of record PVKV010031422.1, on the reverse strand, counting down.
ATGTTGGCCAGGCTGGTCTTGAACTCCTGATCTGAAGTGATCCTCTTGCCTCAGCCTCCCAGAGTGCTGGGATTACAGGCATAAGCCACTGCATCAGGTCATTGTTTAGTATTTTTTTATTCCATTCTTGACCCACTGAATCAGAGTTTCTGCCAGTCGACTAAGGAACGTACATTTTTTTATATATATATACTTTTTATTGCATTTTAGGTTTGGGGGTACATGTGAAGAACATGCAAGATTGTTACATAGGTACACACATGGCAGTGTGATTTGCTGCCTTCCTCCCCATCATCTGTATCTGTTATTTCTCCCCATGCTATCCCTCCCCAACTCCCCACCCTCTGCTGTCCCTCCCCTTTTCCCCCCAACA
>PVKV010031421.1:0-21039 GCA_004027835.1 Alouatta palliata | reverse complement strand
GCCTCTGTGCAGGGCCTGGGAGTGAGGTGAAGCAGAAGCCAGCTGCCTGGAGGACTTTCCTCCCCAGCTGGGGCAGGGCCTGAGCATCCCGGCTGTGCAGTTGTCCAGGAAGCCCCTTCACTCCAGAGAGGAGGGCCTGGGAACCCTGCCCCGCCTCCACCCTGCACCCCAGGCCTCCAGAAGCCCCTCCCCAGAGGGCCAGTGCCCCCAAGGTCAAGTGGTCATCCACTTAGAGGGCCCGGCATGGGCCCGCTGGGGCTTTCGGGATGAAGGCTGGGCCATATCTGCCCATATCTGGGCCCCACAGAGCCCAGCCCTTTAATGAGCATGTTTTTATGATTGTTCCTGAGGTCTCCAGAGTCCTCACTGGCTCTGCACAGAAGCCGTAGGAGGTCGGGGCAGGGAGGGTTGCTTATCCCATTTTCCAGAGGACCTAGGCTCAGGGCATCACGTGATTCAGTCAGGGGCCCAAAAGCCTGGGGCCTGCATGCCCAACTTTAGCAATCTTGAGAAACCTACCCCAGTGCCAGCTGACAAAGGTGCCACCCACAGTCACTCCTCATGCCATCCTCAAAATGGGGTCCCCCAAGAGGCTTCCTCATCTCGAGGCTCTGAAACAGATAGCCCTGAGCGGGCCCAGGCGACATCCATCAACTTCACACAGTCCTCCTGCCCTCTCCAGGCAATCATGTGTTTATTCCGAATCGGCAAGTCACGTCTCTGCGTTCAGCAAACCCCATCTTGGCAGAGGGCCCCGAGTGCCAGGCTCGGTGTGTTACTGAGCAGTATCGGGAGGAGAGAATCTCTCTGTTGTCTGCCTCCTATCTGAACAGTCGTGGAAACAGCAGCAATCAATTTGAATAACAGCTTCATCTGGACCAATTAGAAGCGGGCTGACTTTGCCTGAAATTCAATTTTCGATGGCAGCACACTCTAGGAAACGGGTAACTGATTTTTCACCACAAACATTTTGGCATTGTGTATCCTGGGCGGGGTGATCTCAAAAAGCGGCCCCATTGTTCTGAACGGTTCCTAAGACGACATACTAAACACAGGGCCAGGCCTCACTCCCATCGTGAAGGGGCAGGGACACTGCTGTTTTCACATAGCTGCCAAGGTTTCAGAGTGCAGGTTATGTCAAAAACCATGCAGTGATGCTGGTGGAGCGTGATTCTTGAGCCCTGTCTGGCCCCACTGGCTCAACGTGTAACTAAGCGTGGTTTGCAATGGAGGAGGAAGAGCCACAGCTCAAAGTTAGCGGTAGGGACGCCAGATGTGGAAGACAGAAGACACGTAGGAAAAGTCACGCGCACGCTCCGAGCTGGTTTTCTTGTCTGTAAAATGAAGCTAACATCGTGGATGGTGACTGCTCTCGCCGAGGGATCCCGTGTGGTGGGGTGAGTACGCAGTGCAACCCAGCGTCTGGCTCTGACACAGCATCTCTCCATGGCAGTCCCTTTCCGGAGCTCAGTTTTCTCATCTGTAAAATGGGTGCATCGATCCCGCCTGGCAGAATCATGACAAGCACATGCACAGAGCGCCCGGCCCAAAGCCTGGCACGTGGTGGGCACGTCAGATGCTGGCGGCTGGGGTTGCTGTCACGTCTGCTCTTTTGTTATTATGCCTGATGCGCTCTGACCCTCTGCAGAGTGGAAAGGGGACCGATTGGACTGGACGGCCCCTTGGGTACCTCTTTCCCAAGCACTCAACAGCTGAGTTGGGCTTCTGAAGGCGGCGGGGAAATGTCTGTTTTCATCGATGCCACAGTTGGTTGAGAGCTGATTAGCCCAGGAACAAGCCAGCCCCCAAGTAGCGGAACAGACACTACAGCAGCCGGGCTGCCCGTGAGGTGGGAAATCCTCCTGCAGCGCCAGTGCCCAGCCCCTGCCAGCGCGGCCTCTCGCTGCAAGGAGTTTCTCGCCGCCAGCCTGAGGGGTCCGTGTCCTGGCACAGTGGGCACGGCAGGGGTGGCTCTTGGTTTTGGAGTCCGGGGATGTTCCTTTCAGGAACATCTGGGAGAGGACGGCTGGCTCCACACCCCAGGGGAGGCCTGCTCGGCCCAGCTGCCGCCTGGCCAGATGACCCACTGTCCCTGTGCCCCTCTGGGCTCCCTGCACTGAGCAGGGCAGTGCCTAGTCCAGACTCTGGGACCCGGGGCTGGGGGAGGGCAGGGTTGGAGGCTCCACTGGCACTCTGGAGACGGGGCCTGGTCTGAGCTGTGAAGGCCATGTGTAAGGCTGTCATGTGACACCAGGCAGGAAGGGCACTCCTGGGGACAAAGCATTAATTCACAAAGGCATGGGGCATGGTCAAGCCAGAGCAGGAAGTGGGATGAGCGGTGGTGAGGACGGAGGAGCTGGCAGCAGATCGTGACCTGCCTGGGAGCCCAAGGAGGGTGGGACACTGCTGGGCCAGTGGAGGCTGCACAGCCACGGGGCCAGTCTGGGACACTGGGTTGAGAGCCCTTCCCCCATGACTGTCCTCCCCCACAGCCTCCCCAGCGCTGAGCCAGGGCCTGGCAGGGAGTGTTGCTGGAATGAATAATAAATGGCCAGTCTGGTACAGCTGGAGATGGAGGCCAGGACTGTGGTGCGACCATTCCCCCACCTCAATAGGGAACATGGCAGGAATGTCCCTCTGTGGTTCTCTGCAGTCCCCAGAGCCCTACCCTGGAGGCCGAGTCTCCAGAGTTGTGGAGGCTTCGTGGGTTTGGTAGGCTGCTAGGCAGGTCCAGCTGCCAAGGCCTGGTCTGCAGATTTCCCTGTCAACCTTGCATCAGGCAGTAAGAGGGAGTTCGTATCCTGTTTCCTTTTTCTGCATGGCTGCCAGGCAGCTCTGGGCATGTTTTGTGCTCTAAGGGCAGAATGTCTTTAACCGAGCGTTCTGGGCCAGCACCCCATCTCTGCCTGGCATAGCTTGATTCCTTATCGGGACCATAACAACAATATTGTACCCAAGGCTTTTCCTGGGAGCAGCCACAAACCCTCTTGGCAGGAGAGAAAGGCATTTTTGATACCCAGAGCTTTATTTGGCCTGGAGTTTGCAGTTGATTCTGCTTCCCAAGCAGATCTCAGCGGGGTGGCACTGAGCCCCGCTGGAGTAGAAGCCCCGGTCCAGGCTGGAGACACTGGGCAGCCCATTTCCACTGGCGGGTCAGGCAGGGCATGGCCCAGGGAGCCTGTCAGGGCCCAGCCTCTCCGTCCTCCTCCACTGCCCGCTGCAGTTCATGCCTTCCGCAGGCCTGCCGGGGACACAGAGGGTGCTGACCCTCGGGAGTGGAGGCCAGGTGTCCCCTGGGCACTCAAGTTAGACCCCATGGGAGGACAACAGGGACCTCAGGATGGAAAAGCCTCCCGTGGGCCTTGAAGACCTGGGTCTCTCCCTCCTTTGCTCCTCAGCTCTAGGGACCCTCCTGTCTTCGTCAGCCCCCACCCCACATCCATGTCACAGTTCTCAAGATGCCCCCTGGCACATAGCAGAGGCCGCCCATGCCCGCCCAGGGATGGCAGAGTCATGTGTATTTAGGGTGCCCATGGCACTCCGCACAGGGCCCTGAGGCTGTTCCTCCCCCACCCCTTGCACGTGAGGCCACCGTGGGCTGACGGGAGGTGGGGACTTGGCTCGTGGAAAGGCCACGGCTGTCCAACCAGACTCGAGATGGGCCCGCAGGCGCCATGTGTTTTGATCCAACGCTGCACTGGAATATTTGAGCCCTGCCGATGGATGTGATATAAAAATACAGCCGGCTGCCAGCACAGCCGGGAAGGGCGGCTTCCTCGCCAGCAAGTGCCACGGCAACGTGTCCCCCCCCCGGCAGCCCCCACCCCCGGAGTCGGGGGCAGGATCCAAAGCCTGGAGCTGCTTCTGTAAAGTACTACCACTGCTGCCTGCACCGAGGAGTGCTTCCTTTTGAATTCCACACGGAGCTGCAGGGGAAGATTTGCATTCTTTCTTTTGCCCACTTTCCTACCAACTCGGCCACGGGATTAAAATACAGGAGTCAAGGAAAACATAGGCACGTCTATGTCTATCTGGTAGGAACTGCATCTGCTGGGCACACATGAACCCTGAGCGGGTCAGCGTTCGAGCCAGCACCCTCCACGCAGGCCAAGCCCTCCTCCGCCTGGCAGTGGCTGCTTTATTTTATTTTGCCTGAAATCTCCCGAGAGCCCAACGGAGAACCCTGAGCCGGAAACCACTGATGGGAGACGCTGCTCTGTGGCCCGGCCCAGGGACACGCCCCATGCTACCCACGACACTGGCTTGGGACGGGGTGGGCTGAGAGCCCAGGCTCTCTGCAGAGGGACCCTTCTGGGTCCACAGTTTGCTCTGCCCCCTCGCCCTTAGGGGTCCCTGGCCACACACTTACCTCTGGGCCTCAGTTTCCTCAACCACGGACAGGGGTTGTCATCAAACCACCCCGGCTCCATGAAGTCAGCATGAAGAGGTGAGGCAGGCCCAGGCCCAGGCCTCGTCCATGGGGAGGAGAGCCATGCGGGAAGGCCAGGGCCGTGGCAGGAAGGTGGGCAGAGGGGAGGGGCCTGCTCTGGGCACCGAGAAGTCCCCTTGGCAGGTGGTTCCCGGACTGGGTTTGGAGGCACTCAGGGCTCATGATACCCTCAGGGTGGGTGTCGGTGCCCCCTTCGTGGATGAAGACACCAGGACTCAGAGCAAGGTATCACGTGTCCCTGCAGCAGGCAGGGTGAGAAGGCAGGTTTCTGTCTCTGTTTATCCAGGCGGCAACCACGATGGAGTGGTGAACACCTGCCACTGAGTCCCAGCCACAGCCCTGGAGGGTGCAGTTGGCAGGATTGGGATAGGAAGAGGAGGAAGGTTTGCCCACATTCTTCCCTGAGCAGGTACCAGGATGTGTATCCTCCTGTATCCTCCGAGTTAATCCCCGGGGACCCCGGGCGTGGGGGACTGTACTTACCCCCTTGCAGGGAAGAGGATCTGTGGTTCAGAGGTGATCTGCTCAGTCAGCCACACTGCTAAGTAAGTGAGAACAGGCTCCAGCCCTGGGTGGGAGGCTGCGTTTCCTCTGCAGACCTCACGGCCCCAGGGGCTCAGATGAAAACCTGATGCTCTGTCCAAGCACTCCTCCCACCAGCTTGTCCCCTACGGCCTGGCACATGGCCCCTCTGCCCAGCCTCAGCCTCCTGTCTGTGTCGTCGCCCCTCCCCACGCTGGCACTCCATTTCCTGAAACACACTTCCACCTCCTCCCTCCAGACCCTTGCCCATGCTGCACTGCTGTGTGGGGTCTGTGGGAAGTTGCCCATTCCTGAAAACCTCCTGGGAGGCAGTAGGAGCCGGTGGAGATACTCAAGAAATACTTGTTACCTGGTTGAATTTGGAGCCAGGAAACCTGGGCTCTGTTGGGTCTTAATCACCAGCTGTGCGCCTCTCTGAGCCCCATGAAATGTATGAGTTATCACATGAAACGCTGCTGCTCTCAAGGGAAGGGTGCCCTGGGTGGGACTGGGGGTCCTGAGTGCTGGCAGGTGAGGGGTTGGGGGTCTGCCCTCCCATCTTGCAATCGTGAGTTTTGGGCCCCTCCTGCCAGCTGGGTAAGATGCAGATTCTGGAGCAGAAATCCTCAGGTCTGGGCTCTTTTTCATGTGGATGCCATGATTCTCTTGAAGCCCCGAGGCCTCCCTCAGAGGGTCCCTAGGTGTGATACCAGCCATGGAGTCTCTGAGGTGGGGTTTCCTGTGGTCTCGGGTTCAGGAGATAGATTGGCCCACAGACTGGCAGACCTGGCAGGGCTAAAGACAGCTCTCAGAGACCCCTCCACTTCCCAGGCGGGGCCCCGAGGCCCAGGGGGCAGGGATTTGTCTGAGCCAGTGCTGCAGTTCCAGGATGAGCTGGGCCAGCAACTCAGGACTCCCTGCCCAGGCCCGGTCGGGGGAGGTCAGGGATGTCCTCATCGGCCTTGACTGGCCATGCTCTCCACCCCCACCCCTCCCGCCACTGCTGTCTGAGTCTCCCCACCTGTGTCTGAGCCTAGCACACAGCAGGTGTGAGCGTTAGCACATGTGCCAGCCGTGGACACGGCTGGTAGAGCTCCTCCCAGCTGGGGTGTCCTGAAGACCCATCTTCTGCTGGGGAAGCCAGGCAGGTGCAGGGAGGGGTCTTCTCCTGGCAAGTCAGGCCCCCTGCTCTGGAACCTGACTTCGAGGATGGGGGCTTAGGGAAGAAAGGCAGGACCCAGGGCTGACCCCTCCCCAGGCCAAAGGGAGAGAGGTGGGTATCCAGGATGGATCTGGGCTGGGCTCAGCAGGCAGGGTCTGGGAGGGGTAGGGTACATGCAGGGAAGCCCGGGGGTGCTCCCGGGGATGTTAAAGGGGTGACTGAATGATCATAAGCAGGAGCCCTGCCACAGCCCACATGCCCACCGAGCTATCTGTGCGGGTGTGTTGGGAGACTCCTGCCCAGCTCCTGCCAGGCCCTGCCCCACTTCCACCCCTCCACCCCAGATGTCCCGAAGCTTCAGGGCCCTGTAACGTGGCTAAGTCTGAGCAGTCCCCCCACCATGAAGGCCCAGTAGCAGGGCGCACACCTTGGTGTTCTCTCCCCCACCTGCCGCTGCCCTTCAAGCAGCAGTGTGGACACTGGCTGGGCCTGATGGAGGCAGACTGCACTGGGAAGCCCGGGGGCTCCGGGAAACAGGCGGGCTCCAGGCCCTGCCCCGGCCACTGCCAGCTGGTCCCTCAGCTGCTCTAGGGCCTCAGTGACTTTCTGTTTGTTTCGGAAATAAGACAGTGGCAGTAGCTGAACCTAGCCGGAGCCTCTGGTCTGGAACGACGGTGTGGGGGCTTGCCGGCCTCAAGGCCACCCTCTCTCCACCCAAGAGCGACGCCCGCAGAGCCAGGAGGACTAGCTCAAAGCTACTCCAGGCTTGTACTGAAGAGTCCCACCTCTTCCACCGGGAGGCCCTGAACACCACAGTGGGGGAGGGCACAGGGCAGGGATGGGAATGTGGGGAGACTGTCCCCCAGAATCTAAACTTAGGGCCAACTTGGGGGTTCTAGGTTCCTTTTGCCTTCTCGCTACTCTCAGCACAGGAATTCTGAGTACACAGTTTCCATGTACACAAAGGGTTAGCTTGAGAAAAAGCAAGACACCCTCTCTCTCACGCAAGAGGGAAGCTGGAACCTGGAGCCCCAGGGTGCCCTCCGTCCAGCCTTGGGTGAGGGGGTGTCAGGCAGGATGAGGGTCTGGAAGGTACCCCCAGCCCCCAGGCTCAAGGACTGAGTGCCGCACCCAACGTTAGATTACAAAGGTTTATTTAGAAAATAGTTTGGTTGTTCTGGCTGTTGTTTTTGGCAAACATTTAAATACTTTCAGTCATCAAAGATTGTCGGTGCTTCCTCCTTGCCCCCGCAGCCACCCCCCGACTAGGTCCTGGAGAAGTCAGCCCTTGGTCAGATGGGGATGGGGAGTGGTGGTGTGTTTGGGGGGCTCCTTGCTCGCCCATTTAGGGGGCTGCCTCTGCCACTGCTCTCTAAAACGCTGACCTCACAGCCACACCTCGGCAGGCTCCCCGGAGTTGGAGCCAGGGAGGGAGCCTCAGAAGCAGCCCCATGCTGAGGTGGGAAGGCAAAGGGGTCTCCCCCTCTCTCCTCCCCGCTCCCCGGAGCCCAGCTGTCTCTCCGCCAAGCTTCTACCCTGGCGCACCCTCCCCTGCGCCCTGGAGGCCTATCCATCCCCTGCGCTCTGGGAAAGCTCCCCGGCCCGGCCGCCCCTTCCCTTCTGCCCAGCCCCGAGCGTGGCGCTAGCTGTCCAGGATCCCCGGGCCAGGCGGGCGTGATCGAGTCACTGCCTGAAGCCCCTTCTCCTCCGTCGGAAGAGGATGTGCTTGAAGGACCGCCGGAAGTCCTGGTTGAAGACCGTGTAGATGACCGGGTTGAGCGAGCTGTTGCAGTAGCCGATCCAGAAGAAGAACTTGAAGAGCGGGTCGGGCACCTGGCAGGCCTCGCGGCAGATGCCGTACAGACTGTAGCTGAAGAAGAAGGGGAACCAGCAGAGCACGAACACGCCCATGACCACGGCCAGCACGAAGGTGAAGCGCTTCTCGCGCGCCTGGGCCACCTTGCGGCGGCACACGCTGCTGCGCGCCCGGCGTCGGCGCGACAGGAAGAACTCGACGGAGCGCGAGCTAGCGCGCGACAGGCGGCCGCCGGGGCCCGGGGACCTGGAAGCGGTCAGCGCCCCCGGCTCCGCCACCGCCCCCGGCCCCGCCCCCTGCCCGTCCGCGCCGCCGCCCGCGCCCGCCTCGGCGCCCGCGCGCCGCCGCCTGCCCCGCCGCAGCGCGCCCCGGCGGCGCCGCCTCTCGGCCGCCACGCTGCTCTCGTCCGGCTCCACGTCCGCGCGCGGGGGCGCGCAGTGCCCGTTCTCGCCCGCGCCTGCCGCCGCCGCCGCCGCGCCCAGCCCGTTCTCGGTGGTCGGGGACGCCCCGTCGGGGCCCGCGGGCGCGCGCTTCTCGCTGAGCGTGCGCGTGCGCAGCTTGGCCACGCGGTAGATGCGCGCGTAGACCAGGCCCATGATGAGGCAGGGCGCGAAGAAGGAGCCGATGCAGGAGGACAGGATGTACCAGGTCTCGTCGTTGAGGCCGCACTGCGGGTAGGCGGCGCCGTCGGGCTGGCGGTAGAGCGAGACCAGCGGCGGGAAGGAGATGACGGCCGAGATGAGCCACACAGCCACGATGGTGGCCTTGACGCGGCGTGGCGTGCGCTTTAGGTTGTACTCGACGGCCTGCGTCACCGACCAGTAGCGGTCCAGGCTGATGGCGCACAGGTGCACGATCGACGAGGTGCAAAACAGCACGTCTAGCGCCAGGTACACGCCGCACCACACCTGCCCGAAGTACCAGTAGGCCATGAGCTCGTTGGCCAGCGAGAAGGGCATGACCAGCGTGGCCACTAGGATGTCGGCGGAGGCCAGCGACACCAGGAACAGGTTCTGTGGCGCGCGCAGCGCCCGGCTGGTCAGCACGGCGATCACCACCAGCACGTTGCCCACCACGGTGAAGACGATGAGGAAGCCCACCACGGCCGCCAGACCCGCCACCGCGCCTGCCGAGTACTGGCCGCGCGGCGGCCCCCAGGGACTCCCCGAGGCGTTGGCGCCCCCGCCGCTAGCGTTGGGGCCCGCCGCCGCCGCCACCGCCAGCGCCGCCGCCAGCGCCGGGGACGCCATGGTCCTCCCGCGAGCTACGCGGTCCCTCCTGGAACCGGGGCGCAGCCGCGGCAGCTCGGGCGCCCCCCAGCCTGGGTCGGCGCCGGCATCGCCGCCTGCTGCTCGGGCGCGCCCGCCGGGGACCGCGGCGCTCCGCAGCCGGCCCTCGGCCGTGGTGGCTCGGCGGGCGGCGCGCCGGAGAGCGTGGCTGCCGGGCTCCCCGCAGCTGCCGAGCGCGTAAGTGCAGAGCGGGAGGCGCCCGGAGCGAGCGGCGACGCGGCGGCGGCGGCGGCGGCGGGGGGAGGGGGGCAGGTCCCGGGGTCCTCGCGCGGCCCCGCCCTCGGCCCGGCTCACGGGGAGCGCCCCGGCGGCGAGCCCACGGCGACGCGGCGCCCGAGCGGGCGTGCCCGAGCGACCCCGCGGCCCCGGAGCCCGGCCGGGGCGCAGGCGACAGGCGGCGGCGGCGGCGGCCCGGGCGCTCCGCCTCCCATCCGGCTGGCTAGGGCTCGGCGCTCCGGGGCGCGGGCCGCCGATCCTCCGGGACCCCGCGCCCGCGCGCTCCCTCCGGCTCCAACTTTACTTTCCCGGGCGGGGCGCCGTCGCCGCCGCGAGTCCTCTGGCTGCTACTGGGCTTGGGCGCCCCCCGCGGTCCACGCTCCGCCGTGCGGCCGCCGCCGTCTCGCTGGCCGGAGCTGCGCTGCCGCCGCCTCCTTCGCCGCCGCCGCCGCCCTACGCTGGGCGCGAGTGCGGCCGCCCTGGCTCGGCTTCCAACTTGGGTCGAGTTGCGCAGCGGGGCGGGCGCGCGGGGCGGGGCGGGCCGCGGGCCCTGGGGAGCGGGCCGGGAGCCGGAGCCCGCGGCCGCCTGGGCGAACCTGCCCGCGCGGCGCCGGGGAGGAGTCCGAGGCGGCAGCGCGGGGCGCGCGCTCGGCGAGGGCGCCCCCTCCAGGGCTGCCTGCAGCCTGCGGGACAGGGCCGAGCGGCGGCTGGCCTGGGCGGTGAGTTCCAGAAGCTGCTCTTTCTAAGACGGGAGCCTCCTTCGCCTCCCCCGGCGCAGGCTTGGGCGCAGGCGGGGGCGCGCACAGGCGCGCGCGCAGCACGGGCGGCTCGGGGTCCATGGCCTTATGGCAGAGCGGCCTCGGGGAGGACGCGACGCTGCCTGGGTGCGCACAGGTCCTGCCGAGCTCAGGGTCCGGACCAGATCCCGGATCGGCGCTCCCCTGCAGAGCCACCTCCGCACCCACGCCGGCCTCAGTTCCCTCGGCCCCCTTCCCAGCGCTGCTGGAGCATGAATCATAACTAGCGGCGGTGGCTGTGGAAGCCCTGGGCAAGCTCCCAGCTCTGCACCCATGTTAGCAGCGATTGAAGTTTCATCCTGATGTTCCAGACCCTGTTTGTAAAGGATGGAGAGATGTTTGAAGTCGCCACCTCTGACACACACCCAGAACCGATCTGCCTGGATGATGAGCTTTTTGCAAGGGTGGGCTCGGGGGAGAGCGGCTGTTGAGGTAGCCCCCCGTGTCCCCTCGCCTCTGTCCCTGCACCTCCGTTCTGCAGATGTGCACTGTCACTCTGTGGCCCATGTTGGGTGCTGGTTTCTGCCTCCAGGCAGCCTGGGGTCTGTGGGAAAGGGACCTGCAGGGAGGAGGTGGTCCAGGAGGAGAGCTGGAATTCTCAGGCCCGAGGTTTCTCTGCAAGGACCGAAGCGCTGACCCTTCCCGCAGCCGTCCAAAAACGCACCCCAGCTGGCTGGGCCCTCCCTGCATGGGCGCGCAGGAGAGAGGGAGGGAGGCTGTCCGCCCCGTGGCTAGAGCTGGCAGGGAAGGGCGGCTTCTGGGTGCCCAGGAGGTCAGCATGAGGAGGGGCTGGAGTGACCGCCCCCGCCCTCCGGATGCCTATCCATGCCCGTGCTCAGGGCCTGTCGTGTCCTCAGGTGCGCAGCTTTACCAGGGGAGCTTGTCTGTCTCCGCAGAGACGCCGCAGGGAGCCACGGCTTCCTTCTCCGTGTTGTCATCAGCAGGGCCTGCACTGGGGGTGTGGAGGTCGAGCCGGGATCGGGCAGAAAGCAAACCCAGCAGAGCCAGTTCTGTGCTAGTCTTGGGCACATATGCCCTTCGGGGAAGCAAAGGGCCATGGCTGTCCTGTGGGAGGTGTGTGGCCCTCCTGGTCCTGGAGGCTCAAGAGGTGCCACCTGTCCAGGGCACCTGAAGGTGCATTTTTCAGGGAAGCCCACACCTGCTTCCTCCATGGTTGGCATGCTGGAGCCCTTGTCTCTTGAGTCCTATGCGATGGCAGAGTGAGGGGGGGCCTGGCCTCAGTGGAGGTGCACACCATCTGGGGTGGACGGTGCCACCCATGGAGAGGAATGCACTGACAAGCATCAATGCCCTGGGGCTCCTTACCGAGCCTGGGAGCCAAGTGGTCAAGGAAGGCTTCCTGGAGGAGGTGACCGAACTGTGCTTAGAGAATGAGGAGGTGGTAGGAGGAAGGGGTAGGCCCCTGTAGGCTGCGTTTCCTCCGGTGGGGGTGGGCTTTGTACTTGCGGCGTGGGGAGACAGGAGGACTCAGGAAAGAGCAGTGGCAGGGACGGGCTGCAGGCTTTGGAGGTCTCTCTCCCCCAGCATGTACGTGCCCCTCACCCCCAGCACGATGGTCTCTCACTTTGCAAGAAGTGCTTTCAGGGATGCACAGGGGTGAGGGCATCTATCCTGGATTCTGGCTCCTGTGTTCCCAAGAGATGGCAGCCCAGGCACAGGAATTTGGAGGGAAAAGGGCACGGAGCACCTGGGGCCCTGAGCCAGATGTGCGCTCCCACTGCTCAGGAGAGCTGAAGGCCCGGACCACTCACAGGCCAGGCTGAGGGCATTAGGACTACCTGGCCAGTGAGTGGCCCAGGCCTTGGGGACGGCAGCCAGCATGCTGACATGCTGCTGGCAACATCTTCTGGCATGATCAGGGAGGGGCAGAAGGGTCCACTCGAGGGCCTGGATGGAGCCCAGGGGCAAAGAGCTGGGCCCAGAACTTAGGGGAAGCAAAGCCCTGGGCCACGCAGAGGGGTTGCATTGCCCGCAGGCCGGCCTGTGGTGGGAGGCCCCAGGGCCTGCAGCTGTTTGCAAGGGAGCTAGAGACTCCTCTTACCCCAAACATTGAAATCAGGTTTGAGGAACTGCTCCAGATTGTCTGTAACAAGCAGAACAGCACACGCCCAGCAAGACTTCCTGTCCTGACAAGGCACAATAGGGCTAGGCACCACCAGGAGGGGTGATGAAGAAGGGTGCTGTGGGGAGTGGGGCTGCACTGGCGGGGGCTGCGGGGGCTGTCTGTGTGCACGTGTGTGTGGGGCTACACTGGGGGAGCGGGCACATTTCAGAAGGGAAAACTAGAAGTATTTCCTAGAACTGAGAACCTACAAGTGGCGCGTCCTGGAGCTGCAGAGGTGAACCTGTCTATCTCACCCGTGATGCATGGGGCCCAGGTGGACAGGGTTGGTCCAGCCAGGGCCATATAGCCATGGGACATTGGGCCCTGTCTGCTGTGCCAAAGAGAGCTAGGGGCCAGGCAGGCTGTGGGCGGGTCCCAGGAAGGGATGTGGGCGCACACCTGCTGGGTGCCTGCCTTGCCTGGGATGCTGCGCTCCGGGCTTCCTGAGCAGCCTCAGCTCGGGCGGAGGGGAGCTTGGCTCCTTGAAGCCCCTCCCCGCACATACAGGCAGACATGAACATACACACACGTATAGCATCCGCACACACACGTGTCCACACACATCGTGTGCACACAGATCAGTGCGCACACATAAATACACATATCAAGGCATGCATGTGTGTGCACGCACACATCTATGTGCACACAAACACGAACACCCATGCGTACACATATCTGCACATGCGTGCAAGCATGCAAAGCTATTCATGCACACACACATGCCTTCACACCCACATGCATGCACACATCCAGTCTACACACACCATATGTGTTATACATGCATCCATACATGTTCACACACATATATGCCTGTGTGCACACATCCATGTACTATTCACATGCAGGTGCACACATATGCACTAATATACATGCTTTTTGCACACATAGCCATACGCATGCATGTGTACCACACTGGCATATGCAGACGAATGTCATGTCCACATGCTGTGCACACACGTGTGCTGCTGCCTGTATGCACACCCTCGCTTGTTCGGATACACACATGCACTGCACACGTGTGCGTGCCTGTGCTGAACACATCTGTCCCCATGCACACGTGGGTTTGCATATTTGGATGTGCACACGCATGTGGCACATGTGACCTTGCCTACACTTCTAGGCTGAGGAGATGTATTTCTGGGTTGCGGCTGCAGCTGGCTCTTCCAGACGTGTGGCTGGGTTCTGCTCTGCCTCCTGGTCTGCGCAGCTCCACCTGTCCCTTGCAGTCAGGCCTCCCTTCCAGGCTGAGTCCCCTTCTCTACCCGCTGTGAACCCTGGGCCTGGGCATGTGCCGTCCGCAGGCCTGGACGCCCTCTGCCCCATCTTTCCTAGGGCTCTCTTCCCTCAAGCCTTGTATGACGTTCCTCCTTCAGGACGCCTCCCTGACCTCCCAGGCTGGATCTTGGGCCCCTTTTGCTGGCCATCATCAGTAACCATGTGTCTCAACTGTGTCCTGTCCCTGCTGCCTGGCCCAGGGCTGGGCTCTCAGCTCACAGAAGGAACTCGATGAAAGCCTGGTGGTGGGATGGGTGCCGTGCAGGGTGGATGGGCTTTCCGGCCTGGCTCCAGCCTCAGCCGCACTGATGCTTGCTGGGTGCTGAGTGCAGGGGGTGCCTCCACCTGGTGGCTGCCTGTGCCAGGCCCCGGTGCCCCTGGCCAGCAGGCCCTTTTCTTGGCTCCATGGAGTTTGGGGTCATCATGTGGCTTTAAGCTCCTGCTCATTCCCTTACTTATTATCTGGCAGTGGGGGAGCTTTATGGCTTCCAGAGACTCAGTTTCCCCTGTCTGTAAAATGGGAACATTGGACCAGAGCATTCCAAGGCCTGTGCCAGCCCTGAGCAACCCCCTCCCCCAACTTGGCTGTGAGCCCTGGGGTGGGGGTGGCGCCTACTGCCTGTCTCTGCTCTCAGTTGGTGCCTGCAGGGGAAAGGGAAGACGCTGGAGTCGGGAGAGACCCATGTCCACTCAGCCCTGGTGGGTGCAGGAACGGAGGGAAGCCAGCCCTACCGTCTTGTCTCAAGACCACGAGGACATGTTTTCTCCCTGAAGCCGAGCTGAGCTTTCTTTCTCCATGTTTATTTGAAATTTCATTTTTAAGGACGAGTCAGGGAAAAAATGAGGCTTCTCTCCCAGCCCCTCCCTGAAGAATTCCGGAAGCTGATTTGTCTTGTCAGGATGTGGCAGGGAGCCGCGGCCCGGGCTGGCTCTCTGAGCTGTTGCATATTGATCAGCATTGATGGGTTTGGCACAGTCAAGTTCTTACAGAGCTGGCGGAAGTCCCTCTGGAGAAAGAACTGCTTTGGGACTGGCCTTGGTTTGCAGTGAGTCTAATAGATTAAAGCAGTGGGTCAGTGTGTCTTACTGAGCACCAGCTGTGTACCCAGCCCTGGCCCGGCTGGGGTCGGAGCTCAGATCCCCGCCGCCCCCCACCCTCTCGGTCGCCACTCGGCATCCTGTAAGCCCCACCTGTGCCCACCTCTGCCCGCCTGCTGCACCTGCTCCAGTCTCTAACTGGCTCCTCCTGGGCTCTCCGCTGTCCTCAGCTGCTGCCCCCAGCTGCCCGAGCCTGACACTCAGGGCCCTGCAGTGCCCAGCCTCAGCCCACAGCCCTTCATCACTTCAGTTGTCATGCTGTCTGCAAACACCGTGCAGTGTCTCTGGGCAGCCCTGGAGATAGAGGTGACGAGGCTAGGGCGGCCCCGGAAGACCTCACCTCCTGCTGCCCGTCCTGGGCCTGGGTCTGGGGTCAGGCTGGCAGCGGGCCTGCTGCCTGGACTCTGGGTTCCAGCTGGCCAGGTTTTCCTCTGTGACCTTTCCCAGCCTCCGTGACCACTGTACACACTCCCCAGAATGATGTCTGCAGAGCTCTCAGGCCAGGGTGGCTGCAGGAGGGAGGCCACTTGACCCCGTCCCAGCCAATGAAACCTCCCTGAGGACAAGGGTGAAATGCGCCAGAGGGCCCACGGCCTGCCTTCCTGCTTGGTTGGTCACATATGAGGACATGATGCCTGGAGTTGCAGCAGCTGTCATGTGACCAGGAGGAGCTGAGGATGAGGATGAAAAACGTGGAAGGAAAGAGGCCATGTCCCCAGTGCCATTGTTCCTGAGCCTCCAAGAACCCGCACACGCACCAGGAGCCACCCTTTGGCCAGATTTCCTTCTACCAAGGGAAGTACTAAGTGGACTTACTGTTTTATCCTTTTAGGGAGGAAGGTTCTGTAACTTGCAGCTGAACGAGTCCGAGCTGTGTGTTGTCCCCAGCCCAATTCTGCCTCCTTTGGAGAGTGACCTCCCACATAGCCATGCACCCTTGCATGCCAAAGGGACTTTGCAGACATGACCAAGGACTTTGCAGCCAGGCGGTGACCCCCAATGACCCCAGTGGGCCTGGTGTCATCAGGGTCCTTTGTAAGTGAAAGAGATGGGGGGATCCCAGAAGCAGAGGTCAGAGCGACATGCAGATGGGATCCCCAGCGGCCGAAGCTGGAGAGGCAGAGACAGATGGAGCCTCCTGACGGCACTGGCCCTGCAGGCCGCTTCAGACTTCCAACCTCCAGCGCCGGAAGAGGAAGCTTGGTGTGGTTCTCAGCAGTGGCATTTGCAGTCACGTCTCACTGCAGCCGCAGTAGATGGGTGCAACGCCCTTGGGTGTTTGAGGGATGGACGAGTGGAAGCCTGAGGCCATGAGTGCCATGCACCGTCCAATTCCAGACAGTGCTGAGGGATGTCCGCTGGCATCCCTGCCTCGGCTGTGGAGCCATTGTATGGTCTTGGGCAAGTCTAAGCCTCCGCTTCACCACCTGTGAATTGAAGGACAGGACTCAGTGATCTTTCTGAGTCTTTCCAGGCCCTCAAGTCCTAGAGGGCACTGTGGGAGTGTGGGGTGGAGCCCGGGAGTCCCACAAATGGAAGATGAAAATACCAGCCCCGCTAGGTCCAGGCAGGATGGTGCCTGGTGCATGGGCACGTGGCTTGTACCCTGGGCTGCACCAACTTGCCCAGGAGTCTTGGGCCACAGCGGGAGGAGGCCACGTGGCCGGCAGGTGCCAGCAGGGGAGGAGAGGAGGGTCAGGCTGAGCCGTGTCTCGGGACTCCAAGGAGAGCTTGGAGAGGCGACTGAAACCCTGCCCCACCCCCAGCCTCTCACAGCGGTGGGTCCTTCTGCAAATTGCTTCCCCTCTCTGAGCCCCTCACACAGCTTTCAGGACTAACTGGGGTACTGTGTACCAGGGGCCTCTGCCGGCCCGCCTGCACTGCACAGCCCTGGGGACCTGGCTTGCAACATCTCTCTTTACCTCTGTATTTTTAATTTGTTCCAAGTGCTTGAGTTACTTTGGCAAATAAAAACAGTTCTAATAAACAGAACAAAGACCTTAGCCTCCCTGGTGCATAGCAAGCTCTCAGTAAATCACGGTTGACCCTCCTCCTCCTCATCATCATCATCATCTTCATCTTCATCGTGACTATTGGATTTGCATCCAGCTGACATTTGAGTCTGCCTTGTGACATGCCTCAGGCATTCCCAGCCTCTGCTTGCACACCCCAGGCGACGGGGAGCTCACCACTTTCTGAGCAGCCCGAGTCCATCTTAGGATAGCTCTGATTATTTTCAACACTGAACACACAGTTCTGCTGCCCCACTGTGTCAGGTTCCGTGCGGGGCTTGGGGTCACAGATGAATCAGCCTTGGGCAGTGCCTGGCCGCAGGAGCTGAGGGTCTCTGTGCTGGCTTGGAGCAGTAGAAGGCTTCCTGTGGAGGGGGCTTCTGCCCTGGCCTTGGCAGCACAGGGAAGGCTTCCTGGGCCATTTCCTCCACTGCTCCATGGGTCGCCCCTCCCCCATCAGCCGGTTGCTGGAGTCCAGGACCCGCTGCCTGGGCATCCTCCACTGACTCACCCGGCCTCGCCCGAGACCTCCCCAACCTGGGTGGCTGTCCTCCGGAGACCCCCAAGGATTTGTCAGGGTTTTCAACAGAATTGGAAAGCCTTTTGTTTTATTCCACCTTCATGTTGCCCCTGAGCGTTAGGTGTTATGGTTTCCCCGCCTCGCAGATGAGAAAGCAGAGGCCGTGTTCGCAGACGCGGCTACCCAGGTCCCCAAGGAGTGGCCAGTGACGGGCTCCGGCTCAGGCCTTGCCCCATCCAGTCTCTACCCACAGCGACCACCTCTGTGGTAGCCACCCGCCCCAACAAAGACCACACAGGGGCCCCTGGCTAGACTCTGGGGCTTCTCTCCCTAGAGTGGTCACCTCGCTGGGGACCCCCCAGTCAGCGACACTTTCCCACTGTGGGGGCTGCTGTTTCCCATGTAGCCTGTTTGGGACGCACACGCCAGTGCTAATCAACCCTTCACCCCAGCACCCAGCATGAGTGAATGAAGGAACCCCTTTCTCCACCAGGCAGGCAGTTTCATTTCTATTTTACAGTTAAGACCATGAGACCCAGCTCTCACCCCAGCTGCTCTCCACCCCAATTTGCTGCCTCTCATCTGCTGAGCCCTGAATATGCGCATGGCTCCAAAGGGCCGTACAGTGAGGCAGATCCTGTCCCCAGCTGTGGCCCGAGGTTACGGAAACCACAGGAAAGTGTGGGCAGAACCACAGGGGGCGGGTTCCCACATGTGAGGCATGACGTGCTCCCTGAGGCCACCCGTGCCATCCTCAGGTTTGATACCTTGTATTTCAGCTGCTTCCAGGTAGAATCCAGAGAATGTTCTGGGTAGGAATGGTTAATTCAACAAAAGTAATGTGTGCCCATGGTTTCTATCTGACCGTAGCAGACAAGTGCTTCAGAACTGGAGGGAGTTCAGAGACTTCTTTTGTTTCGCTTTGAGGTGTTTTGAATAGGAAAATGCAGAAGGGTCCCTAACATGTTTGGGAAAATAAACGAAGAATGCTCACATTTGCCCTGACCCTGTGAGCTTCCTTCAGCTTCCTTCAGCTTCCTGCATGGATCCTGATTCCCAGGTATCTGTGGAAGGCAGGGGTGCAGGCCGAGCTGTCCTCACCGCTGCCCACAGCCCTGGAATGTTTGTGTAGGAACCTGGACACCTTGGGCCCAAACTCAGCAACATCTGCTATGTTTTCTTCTCAAGTTTTCCCTTCCCGAAAGGCTCTGATTTAAACCAGAAATTCATCATGGGAGGCAACGGGACTGGCCTGAGATTTATAACTGTGAGTAAGTCAAGATACAGGCCATGCTGCTGTAACAAGAAGACCCCAAAACACAACAGCTTGAGCAAGATAAAGATCCTTTCTGTCCCACATGGAAGTCTGGGCAGGGCTTCCTGGCCCCTTCTGCCTTTTCCCCACCATCCCTAGCAGGCAGCCCCAGTTGCAGGTCCAGCTTGGGCCCTGGCACCACATCCACGGCCTCACAGTGGAATGGGGGCCCATGGCCCTTCCATCACAGGGTGGCCTCACCGGGAGGTAGTGTTCCTCCCTTATGCTGATGCCCCATTGGCCAGAACTTGGTCACATGGCCACCCCTAATGTAGGGGAAGCTGGGAAATGTAGTCCTTACGTGGCAGTCATATTCCTAGATCAATATCCCATCACCGTAGAACAGGGCTTCTCCACCTGTGCGTCACTGACATTTTAGGCTACACTCTTCCTTGTCGTGGGGGCTGCCCTGTGCGTTGGAGGAAGTTTGGCAGCCGCCCTGGCCTCTACCCACTACGTACCAGGAACACTCCTTAGTTGTGACAACCAAAAATGTCTTCAGATATTGCCAGAGATCCCCTGGGGGACAACTCACCCCCAGTTGCATACCACTGGGCAGATCAAGGGCCTCACCTCCAGGGCTGCAGCACCCAGGCAGGAGAAGGGCGGGGAGTTGGTGGCACACAGCCTGTCAGAAGGAGACAGCCACCTCCCAAGCCCACCCCACCAGTTCTCACGCAGGAAGAGGGACAGACCTCTGGATTTTCATGGGAAATATGCTAATTGACTTCTGATAGCCTAATTAATGAGAGAAAGAAAGCTGTGGTTATGGAATGAATTGTGTCCCCGCAGAGAGATACATCCATGTCCTAATCCCAGAAGGTGTGAATGTGATCTTTGGATCAGGGCCCACCCTCATCCATTATGACTGGTGTCCTTATTAGAAGAGGAGTCACACAGGGAGGGAGGCCCTGTGCAGATGGAGGCAGGCACTGGAGAGATGGGGTCTCAGCCAAGGAACTCCTGGAGCCAGGGAAGGATCCTCCCCGGGATCCTTCAGGGGGAGCACAGCGCTGCCAACACCTGACCTCAGACTTCGGCCTCCACTGCTATGAGAATAAATTTCTATTGCTTTAAGCCATGAATCGAATCTTCTGGAGGCAGAACGAGGCTCCCCAGACACTTGCTGATAGACGAGTATGCACACCCAGCCGTCACAGATGGACATGCTCACTCTCCACTCATCCAGCAAATGTTTATGAAGCGCTCACTGTGTGCTGGGCACTGTCTGGACCTAAGGATACATCAGGAAACAAAATGGGCTCCTAAGTTTGGAAAGGAGAGGAGAGTTTTTTTTTTTTTTTTTTTTTTTTTTGAGACAGAGTCTTGCTCTGTCCCCAGGCTGGAGTGCAGTGACATGATCTCGGCTCACTGCAACTTCTGCTCCCAGGTTCAAGCAATTCTCTTGAGTAGCTGGGACTACAGGTGTGCACCACCATGCCCATCTAATTTTTTGTATTTTTAGTAGAGAAAGCATTTCACCGTGTTAGCCAGGATGGTCTCGATCTCCAGATCTTGTGATCCACCTGCCACAGCCTCCCAAATTGCTGAGATTGCAGGTATGAGCCATGAGAGCTTTGTTCTTTATAAAGAGTTGCGTAGCCTCAGGCCAGAAGCTGGAAACAGACACTTTGAGGAAGGCCCAAAGGGAACTGGAAGGTGTGCTGAACTGGGGTCCTAATGTACATATTCAACAAGCTATGGGAGGAGTCATGAATATTCATGAAAGGAGAAACGTGTGTATGCCCTTGAGCTTCCTGCCTCTCCATGGGACCCACATTCAAGGCAGGACAGTGACAGCAGGACCTGAGGCTGGGGTTTTCCACCCTCTGATGTGAAAAGGTGAAGCGGAGGACACGGAAACCCTTGCTGTGCATCCTCACAGACTGGCAGGAGCTCCGTGGCCCGTGGTCTCCTATCAGCAAGGAACGCTGGCTGGTTGCTGTGTCAGGCCCGCACCAGGGAGGGGCAGGTCAGGCATTGGTTGAAACCAGGGCAGGGTCTTTTGGAAGAGCTGGTTTCTGTCACTGCTGGTTAGCAAGGGAGGGGGGGATGCCACGAGGCAAGTACGACCTCCCTCCCATCATGGTGGGAACTCAGCTGCAAAGGTTTCTCTGGGGTTCCCTTGGCCAAGGGGTGGTCTGCTCGGTCTGTTGGGGATCGTAGGATTTCACTTTTATTTTTCACGACGAAGGACGTGAGCGCGCTCTGCAAAGTATGAGGTCCTTCACGGTGTGTTTGCCTTTTCTCTGGTCTGAAGGTGGTTGGAGTTGGGGTCAGGGCTAGGGTTGGGGTGCTGACGGGTTAGGTTAGGGCTGGAGTAGGGCTGGGTGCCGACGGGGTTAGGTAGGGTGAGGATGAGGGTCAGGGTTGGGGTGCTGACAGGTTAGGTTAGAGTTGGAGTAGGGTTGGGTGCCAACGGGGTTAGGTAGGGTGAGGATG
>PVKV010031420.1:0-21041 GCA_004027835.1 Alouatta palliata | reverse complement strand
CCCGTCTCTACTAAAAATACAAAAATTAGCTGGGCATGGTGGCACGTGCCTGTAGTCCCAGCTACTCGGGAGGCTGAGGCAGGAGAATTGCTTGAACCCAGGAGGCGGAGGTTGCGGTGAGCCGAGATCGCGCCATTGCACTCCAGCCTGGGTAACAAGAGCGAAACTCCGTCTCAAAAAAAAAAAAAAAAAAAAGAATCCTCCAGATTACAGGGCTGCCCTTAGTGGGCACGAGGGGTTAAGAGTTAATTGGGGTTAATAGCAACTCAGCATGAACCCGTCCCTACATGGGAAGTGAACTTTCAACACGTCCTTGAAGTGTAGTGAAGAAATGTTCCAGGGTTCTATTTTCATTTCTCAAGTGGCCGTGAACATTTTGGTTTGGGAGTTTTTATTTTCCCAACTTATTACAGCATCTGGGATTTACCCACAGGAAGGTGAGTTCTGAGGCAGTGTGGGTCAGAAGGACCCCAGGCTTTAGGGTCTCATGGCTAGGGGGAGGATCTGTGTCCTGATGTCCCTGCTAACTATGAGACCCTTCAGGTTCCTGAACCCCTCGAAGCATGCTGCGTGTGCACAGAAGACATTCAACAGACACAATCGTGGCTTCCTAACCCCGTGTCAGCACACACCAAGTCATCACTCCCATCCAAACACCTCGGTGGGGGAACGCAGCACTCCTGAAGCCAAGCGAGGAGCTCCATCCAAAGAATATTAAGTCAATACTATTCTTTTTTTCTGAGGCAGTGTCTCACTCTGTCACCCAGGCTGGAGTGTAGTGGCACAATCACAGCCTACTGTAGCCTCGAACTCCTGGGCTCAAGCGATCTGCCCGCCTAAGCCTCCCGAGTAGCTACGATGACAGGTGCATGCCACCACATCCTGTTAACTAAATGTTTTTTTTTTTTTTTTTTTTTCACAGATGGGGGTCTTGCTACATTGCCTAGGCTGGTCTCAAACTCCTGGCCTCAAGTGATCCTCCTGCCTCGGCCTCCCAAAGTGCTAGGATTACAGATGGGAGCCACCATGCCTAGCCCCAGTACTATTCTTTTTTCCTTTTTTGAGATAGAGTCTTACTCTATTGCCCAGGCTGAAGTGCAGTGGTATGACCTTGGCCCACAGCAACCTCTACCTCCCAGGCTCAAGCAATTGTCCTGCCTCAGCCTCCCAGGTAGCTGGGGCTACAGGCATGTGCCACCACACCTTGCTAATTTTTGCATTTTTAGTAGAAACAGGATTTCACCATGTTGGCCAGGCAGGTCATGAACTCCTGACCTCAAGTGATCTACCTGCCTTGGCCTCTCAAAGTGCTGGGATTACAGGCCTGAGCCACCAGGCCTGGCCCCGAATACTATTCTACCATTCTTACTTGACTTCCATGAGGTCCACCCAAGTTCATCTATGCCCTAAATGCTTTTTTTTTTTTTTTTTTTTGATACAAGGTCTCGCTCTGCTGCCCAAGCTGGAGTGCAGTGGCGTGATCATAGCCCACGGCAGCCTTGACCTCCCAGGCTCAAGCAATCCTCCCACCTCAGCCTCTTGAATAGCTGGGACTACAGGCATGTGCCACCATGCTTGGCTAATTTTTGTATTTTTTGTAGAGACAGGGTCTCATCATGTTGCCCAGGCTGGTCTCAAACTCCTGAGCTCAAGCAATCTGCCTTCTTTCACCTTCCAAAGTGCTAAGATTCCAGGTGTAAGCCATCGTGCCCAGCTCCAGTACTATTCTTATTTGACTTCCATGACCTCCACTTAAGTTCAGCTACAGTCCAAATGCTCTTTAGGACAGTCCAAGTTCTTCCCTACCAAACACAAAGGATCAGTCACCACGCAAGAAGACATCTGCCAGAGAAGGAGAACAGCAGCCATGTCAGAAACCGTGTCGCAGGGTGTGTGCACCAAATCCCATGAACCGCTGTCACGGCTTATTTGCCAAAACTCTGTGATGAGAGGCACCATGCCATCTAGAGGAGGCTGTCCGAATTCTGTGGAACATCGCACTTTCACAAGGAACTATGTAAGGACCAGCATCCTAAAATGTTCCCAATAGGGCAAGGGGTGAGGGGCGCCCTTCCTGAAGACCAGCCCAGGAATGGGCTGACCCAGAGACTGGGAGGGGATGGGATTTGTGTCAGGACAGGCTGTCAGGCTCTAGACACTGACCCAACCATGACAGACAGTGGCGATCTTTCCCTCGCCAATTCTTAAATACTGTGTATCTGCTGCAGAGTGAGTGATGAGGACAGAAGGAGGCCGCCTGCCTCCCTCAGCGCACGTCTCCCTCGGCAGCAGTGATCAGTGTCAGCCCAACATTTGCCATAACGCACTGTTGGAACAAGTTACCATGGCCCACTGTCCCCGGCTCCCCTGATCTTCCCAAACCCCTCAACTAGAAGGTCCTTGGGAGTTGCCTGCTGAATAGACTGCAAATCTGAAAGATTCAGGTGACGACTGAAGACAGAACTGACAGCTGACACCTAGATGACTCTAAAGAAGTGGGTGCCCCTTGTGCATTAGAGATCAGCTCTGCGCATTGTGTCACTGGGTCACCACGTTCTTCAGTAAAAAACCATGGCTGCTCCCGCCAAGCTGGCAGCCCCGTTCTGAATGAGTGGAGAGATGGAAGATTTACAGCTCTCCTCAAAGGCGGGAGGATACTAAGTTTCCAGGCAGAGGCAATCATGAGCCAAGAGTGAAGGTCTCAGCAGGGTGTGCTAAAGCGGCCACCAAGCTACAAAGCAGAAGAAACCAAATCCACACAGCAGGAGCTCACCAACCAGGGGCTGGTCAGGAGGAAAGACCTGTCCCTCCGCCCGGCTAGCAGAGATGAGGATGAACTCTGGGCACCTTCTTGGTACACTTGGTACAGGTGCAGACTGGCCAACAGTGGGGCACCTGCACTACCTCTGCTCAGACACCTGTGAAATGTTATTCAATTCTGATGCTGGGAAGCCTGGAAGAATGATTTCAGGGAGAAAGAAACCAGGGGAAAGGTGGCTGCTCTCTTTTATGCAAGGTTGCCCCCTTGGACCTGGGGGGGGCCAGGGCTCCCAAGCAGCTCTGGTGCACGGCCTGCCTGAGCTGTCGCAGGTCCAGAACGTCACCTCCCAGGATGCAAAGTCAGCCCGTTTGTGGCTGGGAAGAAGGCAGCATGAAGGGAATGCATGGGAGCTTCCTGCACAGAACTGAGGCGGTGCCGCTCTGGAAGGCTGGCCGTCCCATGGCAGCTGCGATGCAGGTTGCACGGAATAATCCCCTGGACTTGCCTGTGCCGGCTCCAAGAAAGACAGGGAGAGCTGGACAGCACGGCAGGGACAGTACAGGACCACTGGGGCACTGCTCAGCAACTCCTGAGGAGCCTTTGGATATATGACAGCCGAAAACCTCCCCAGGTCCCTTCTTCAACCCCCCTGCTTCCCCCTTTTCAAGGCAACTGGAAAAGGTCAAGAAAAACCCACATAACTTCCTTTTCTGAACCTCCCCTGAATACCCCATACCCCTACTTAAATGACACACTGAATTTCTTAGTTAGGGACCTGAGGTTTGTAACTTATCTCTACTGGAGCTTTGGGAGGCAACAAAATGAGTATCTTCTCCCTAATCCCTTGAAGGTGAAAAAGGAACATCAGGAAACTCATCCCAAACTTCCGATCAGGCAGAGTGTGGCTCATAGGAGCCCATGTGTGGGAGGTGTGTGGTGGAAGGCACCACCTGGGAGGGAGCCTAGTGCCATGACCCACCGGGACTCCCGCAGCACCAGGTGGGCAGCCTGGCTGTGACCTGCCAGGAAACCATCCACGCACTGTGGCCACTGCAAGAGGGAGCCTGTGTCTCCCCAGAACATACACTGTGGCCCCGAGGCAGCAAACTCCACCACCTTTGGAACCAGGACAAGTCCACACACGTGGTAATACCCCGCCAGTTGTCTCCCAGCTTCCAGCTGGGAGCTGGTACGAGGGTCACACTGAAGGCATGCTGGTGGCAAGAGACCAGCCCTTGAGCAGGATAACCTTCTCTACCTAGAGCCCTTCCCAAGCTCTCTAAGCTTCCCAAGACACTTGAGACTGATGTCTGTCACTCCAGAGAAGGCTTTGCCCCAGGGCAGGGAAGATGAGGCTCAGAACCAGCAAGTGGACTGGCCCTGCCAGGCATGACCAGAGTGCCCAGGCAGGACGGCATCTTCCAAGGAGAGCTCCTCCCTGCAGACACCTGCACCTTGACTGTCTCCACTTTACAAAACTGAGGTTGAGACAGACATTTGTCTCAAACCTCACACTAGTTAGACGCAGTAGGGATTTGAACCAGGCCATCTTTATTCAAAGCCCAGTCCCCCTTTAGAGCACTCAACTGCCTCCTTCGCTTATGCCCTGATGGAAGGGCTACCTCCTCTGCCATCTACTGTGTGGCCCCCTCAAGGCTGGAGCCTTCAGGGCAGGAGGACTGAGCTGGCCCAGTGGCCTTGGCCTGGCCTGGGTGGTGCTTCCGTCACCCTCTCACTGGAGGACAAGCTTGCCTGCCTGTGTTGTCTCTTTCTTGGCTGAAAAGCCAGATGGTACCTGGTGGTGGGCAGAGTTCCAAGTATTTGATGCCAGAGCTGAAACCCTTGTGGCTTGTGGGGAGGGGAAGATAAATATTGTGGAGAACCCACGCAGTCATTTGCTTAATGATTATAGGCCATCAGGGTTTATAGAGGACAGCCTGGCTCCTCACAAGCATGTCGGAGAGCCACGGAATCTAGCACCCGCACGTCCAGGTGAAAAGACCACGAGGTCTGACCTTGACTTAAGAGAGCTTTACGGATGTTATGTGAGGAGCTGGGGTGGGGCAGAGTACGCATGTGCACAAGGCTGTGGGAAGTGAGGAACAGACCTGTCTCTGGAGCTGGCGCCTACTCTAATCCATCACTGTCCACATTTCAGATGCAGAGGTAGCGGTGGAGAGAGACGGGTGGCGAGCTGTCTGTGACTTCAGAGCAGTGGACAGATTCCAGCAGCTCGCTTCTACTTCCGCCCCCCAAAGACAGAGGTGCCCTGGCCCTTGCGGAGGGGAAGCTTGTCCTGGCAGCGAGGACCAGAGGATGACCTGCCCACTGGGAAAGGAGGGGTTGGCTGTACATGGAGTCTGTCTGGCCGGAGCAGCAGCCATTAGCTGTGGTGGTCTCTGGCCACCAGCAGGCCAAGGCCCAGGGGAGGGATGTGTGCCAACGCCTCACCACAGGCCCAGCAGTGGTGTCCACCTGTAAGTGGTCTTCCTCATTCCAACCTTCAGGAGCAACCACACTGCAATGGGCCATACTGGCTCTAGATAGAAAGGTGAATGAGATGCAGCCTGTGGCCTGAAGGAGCTCAGTGAGGCCAAGGAACAGAATAATCATTAAAAAGAAAGCCCAATGAACGCCATGGCAAGGGGTAGGGGAAGAAGGCCCTGAGCCCAGTGTGGACTAGGGGAATGTTCCTCTGATTCTGAAGCAAGGCACAGGCATGCAGTGGGCCAGGCATGAAAGTACCTGGCATCTGGGGAGGACACTGGTGTGGGCATGGGGGGTGTCTGGGGGAGAGAGAAGGCTCCAGGAGACAGGGGCAGACCATCCCATGTGAGGGAGTTTAGCCTTTGCTTTCTGGAGAGGAGCTTCTATGGGATTTTAACCAGGGAAATGGCAATCAGATTTACTTAAAATCAGGTTGACAAAGAAAACCTTCATGACCTTGGGGCAGTTCTGCTGTGAGGCACTGGGCCTGCACACCAGGGAGGGGGCTGTGACAGGCTGTCCCTCATCATGGAGCCCTGGGGCAGGACACCCCTCCTAACGTGATGTGGTTTTTAAAATGGACTTTGATCCTTTGAACTAGGAGTATAGACAGGGCTAGAGGGAGATGAGGGAAGTTCATTCCCATCCTATCGGGACAGAGGAGTGAAAAGGCCGTCCTAGGCCCTCCCAGGGAACCCGATGGAAGGCAGAGCCAGGGATGCCCACTTTCTGGGGCAGGCTCTAGAGAAGCTTTTCTTTCCCATGTCAGGAAGAAAATGGGGATTGTGAGGAAAGGCAGGGCTCTTCTGTAGGGTTTGGCTCTGAAAAGCAGGATAACCTCTCTTCCAGGCTCTCCTCGGCCGAGTTAACAGATGCAAAGACCAAAACTTCTCCAGGCACTACAAGTGTTGTTTACTGGCTCTCATGTTTTAGCTTTTGAGATCTCTCTACAAACACAGCTCTTCTAGTATTTATACTGGATGTGAAGGAAGAGGGAGGGGATGGGTGCATGGCACTCTTTTCCCTGACAGCTGTGCCTGAAGAGGCTGGGCCTCGGTTAGTCTGGGTCACAGTATACCACAATCTTATACCAGTGAGAAGGCTGCCCATGTCTTGCTTGGCTACGTAACTGCTGAGGGCTGGGTTCCCACTCTTGGGGTCAGGCTAGGGGTCAACTCGGTCCCCACAGGTCCTAAGAACATGAGGGCGTGAGAGGAACAGGTGGGCTGTGTCGTGAGTGACAGAAGATGGGAACTCCGGGCCACAATCTAGCCCCTCAACTTCCTCTGACAACCATCTGATTCTGTCAGGAATTGAACTGCTCGGAACATTCAGTGGTGGCGATGTGTGTACCCATAGGCCCCGGAACCCATGGAGCCACTTGCATCTCCAGTAACTAGCTGGCATCTGATGGCTTTTGGTGTCCAGAGTCCTGCCCTCAATCCCCTGCCCTGCCCTGGGAACAGGAGGAGGCGGTTCCATTACCCTGGGTTGCCTGAAGCTTGTGCGACACTCAAGGAGAGGTGCCAGGTGATCACTTGAGATGCTCTCGGCATCTTCCCTTCCTCGGTCCATGCTCTCGGCGCAGGAAGAGCAATGGCAGTAGGAACGCTCCAGCAGGAGCTGGAGGAAGCAAGGGAGGGAAGGAAGTCAGGTGCCCAGAACACAGGAGCCCTGCAGAGAGGGCTGCACAGGCCCAGCTGGCTCCACCCCTTCTCTGCTGACGTCTGGCCTCGAAATAGACTGGGAACTGAGTAACCTTGGAGGCGGGACAGAGGGGAGACAGCATATCAGGCTGGCTGATTAACGAGCTCTGTTGAAGCAGGTTTGAGAAATGACACGAGCAAGCCCCCAGTTTCCTCCCTAGTCGGGGGTCAGAGTGAGATACCTTCTCCGGGGAGCTGGCATGCTGTGGGGTCTAGAGTCCCCAAGCAGCAGCTTCAGAGGAAGCTACAGGGGAAGCCTAGAGCACTACCCACTAGGGACACGGGAGGTACCCGTCAGCCAAAGGCGACAAAGCAGCCCCCAGCCAATGGGTATGCAGAGCCCCACTTCTCTCCAGCAGCGCCTTAGGTGTGAACTCCAGGATGTGGTGGCACTAGGCCAGAGACCTGTGGCTGACCCAGCCCCTCCCCTCTGACAGCTGCCCTCTGCCATGGTGCTGTGGGGAGCAGTTCTTGGAGGAAGACCAGAGTGGGCCTCTCCCCAGGACACCTTTCACCACCTGGAAAGGTCTGTGCCAGCAGGATTTCTCAAAGGGAAATATGCACAGAATTATCCTCAGAACTGGTTAGAAATGCAGATTCCTGGGCTCCATAGCCTTAGAATCTGTTGCATCAGGCCTGGTGCAGGACCCAAGAATCTACATTTTTATTAAGGGCCTGGAGGCATTCTTGCGCTAGTGGCTGGGCAACCAGACCTTGAAAAACATTTTCAAGGCTCTTGTTCCTGATCCAGAGGAAGGCGACCAGCTGGGAAGTGTTCCCAACACTGTTCACCTGTCTCTCAGGTGAAGCACAGCCTCTCTGCAGTAGTGCGAAGAAGGCGCCAGACCACAGGGGCCTCTCGGCCTCAGTGAGCGCCCAACACCCAATACCCAGCCCTGCGGTCTTTTCCCATCAAGTTTTCAAAAAATGTCTCAATCCGTGGTTGAAGGAAGTTCTTGCCATAGCCAAACTATGCATGCCCTGCAGTGGCTCACGACCCTTCTAGAGTCACACAGGTATCTGCTGCCACATCCCTGGCTCCTCCTTTTGTGCTCGGGGCTTATGAAAATATTCCTTGGTCCACTGTCAAAGAATCCACAAGACATCGGGCTCATGCTAATTCATCCGGTATCTTCGTTAACGTGCACCCTAATCGTTCTGCTCTGTGTAAGGGCCGTCGCAGTCAAGTCCCTTGCATCTCTCTGCTGGCTGCGAAACCTCTGGTGTTCTGTGGCTTCTGTCTCCTCAGGGCCAGGGTGCAGTGAAGAGGGCACACTCGCTATTTCTTCTCTGCACACAGGTGCTGCTTTTGAGCCAGTGTGCAGGGCCAGCACCGCTGCCTGGGACACTGGCCACATGGAGGATCACGGCTATTACTTTAGAGTGAGCGCTTTATTTAATTAAACAATTACTGCGAGGGCCCTGGGGCGCTGTTTAGAAAGACATCAGGCTCTGCCTATGATATGCACCCTGTAACAGAGCAAGCATCGTGCACGGAATAGCACAGCCTCACGAAACTTGGCAGGGCCACCACAAATGCCACAGACTGATCTATGGGATAAAACGAGCAGACAGACACGGAGCAGAAGAAAAATAGTGTGGCATATACAGCTTTCATTTTAGTTAGCACAAAATATTTAAGAATGCACCACATTACTCTCAAGCTACTGGTAGGCTGCTAGATCCCACAGACTATGGAGTTATTTGCTACCTTTTTTTTTGGTGAAATGAAGCAAAAAAAAAAAAAAAAAAAAAACAAGGTGGGGAGGTGGAGATCTGAAATCAACAACTGGGATGTACCCTGAACAAATATAATAAAATTATTTTTAGTTATTTGCCCAGAAATGGGAGTTCTAGAAGGGGAGTGCGGTGCAGAGCGTGGGATGGAAGGGGCTGCTGAGCTTTGGGAGTCTGCCTGAGGCTCAGCTTCTCGAGGGGAATGACTGGAAATGGGTGTGCACACGGGTCAGTGGCCACGACCAGCCCAGGTGACTTGGGAAGTGAGCCACACACAGTTTTTATCCCTGACTGCACCACTCACAAACAAGGAGGGCTCAGGCCTCGAGCTCAGGGTCTGACTGAGATCAGTGTGAGACCTGCAAAGAAACGGTCCTGAAAAAGCTCAGCGCAGAAGGTCCCCAGCAGGGATGCATACTCCCCCACGGAGCCCTACTTGGAAGCTTCCCAACCAAATTGGCCTGTGCACAGGTGTGGGGCTTGGTTATATACTTATCAAGCTCCGAGGAGCTCTCCCAGCTCAGGGATGTGGATGGGGAGGGGAAGGGGTGCTGGTTACTTCTTTCAGGTGGGCTGCTTATGATGACCACCCCAACCTGTCTTCCTGTTTCTCCAGCAGGAGAAACAGGTTTGGGGTTCTGCACTTCTGCGTATGAATACAGATACCTCCCTTTACACAAGAGAAGGGCTCCTAAAGTTCTTTTATAAATGCTGAATTTTCACAGAACATGTTAAATACACTAGAGAAACTGAGTACTTAAGGGAAATCTGAGGCAAATCCTTCTGTAAAGTAACAAATCACTTTGTAGCAAGCAACTACCTTTCTGATTTATTTTATACATTTGGATTCTCGTATAATGGGGTTCCTAGGAGTTAAGAATGCTGGGTGTGTGGGGGACAAGGTCATGGCAACAGATCATTTCCCATCTCCATTCACTTCCTGAGTGAACTGGTGAGTAGAGGTGGGGTGAGGGAGGAGGAACCAGGTAAGTTACACTTCCTCACGTGCCTGGGAGTAGAACTGGGTTGCTGTGGGCAGGTGGTCTTTGCAAGGCTGTACTCATTACTTTCCAGACAATGGAGAAGGAGGTAAAGAAATATGGTTTAGGCTAACCACTCCAAATCCAAAAATTCAACATTGAAATCCTCCAAAATCTGAAACTTTTTGGGTACCAACTTTTTGATCCTCAAAGGAGATGCTCATTGGAACATTTTCGATTTTGGATTTTTGGATTTGAGATGCTCTACTGTAAGTATAATGCAGATATTCTAAAATCTGGAAAACATCTGAAATCAGAAACGCTCTGGTTCCAAATATTTTAGAGAAGGAATACTCAACCTGCACATTCTACCAGGGCCAGAGAAACTCAACTGTCATCTGTGAAGGGAGCTATGCCAGTAACCTGCTCAGAAGCTAGAATGCAAGATTCTGTCACCCTTCAGGACCTCAATGGAGGTCCATGCGCAGCTTCCGAGCTGGGCAAGGGGAGTGGTAGGGAGAAGAAGCCATTGCCTGCTGCCTTGTGACCAACATGGAGAAACCCAATCTCTACTAAAAATACAAAAATTAGCCAGGTGTGATGGCACATGCCTGTAATCCCAGTTACTCAAGAGGCTGAGGCAGGAGAATCGCTTGAACGTGGGAGGTGGAAGTTGCAGTAAGCCGACATCACACCACTCAGTTCGTTGCCCACTCTAGCCTGGGCAACAAGAGTGAAACTCCATCTCAAAACAAACAAACAAAAAACAAAAACAGCAAGCCTCTCACTGAGCAGGAGGAGGAAGCATGGGCCAAACCCCCAAGGGCACAGGGGGTGAGGGTGTAGGAGGCAGTCACAGGGTGACTCAGGGAGGTGTCACCCTGGTGTCCTCAGCAAGGTGAGGGGAAGAAAGGATGGACGGGGGCCACGCTCAGACAGGAGTAACAGTGGTGGAGGAATGGGAGGGGTGGTGGGGACTCACGCTGTTCCTGGCCCAGAGTTAGCGAGACAAGCTGCAGTGTTGGAGTGAGTGACAGGAAACTTGAATTTCATTTAGGAAGGGATGGGGGATGGAATGCACACGGAAGGACAAGAAGCCATTCCTGGTCTAAGATATATAGACAGCTCCTCAGGAAAAAATCAAGCAAGCAAGAACAACACAGGCCTGTCCCTGTATTATTGATTTCCTTGAAAAAGAGACAAGCTAATCCTTTGAAGTCACCATTTCAGTCTGAGTGCAGTCACTGCCTGAAGTTAGAGTTCACCCAGCATTACACTCCCAGCTCTGTTTGTGTAGTGGACACAGACAACGTACATTCTTGGAGTGCGGGGAAGAAATGAATTATTCCTTGAAACCCAGTCTCATGGGATGAATGCAGAAGGCTTAGCACCTGTGAGACAAATAGGACCTGGGACACGCATCTCAGGGGCTCATGACCCCACACAAAGCTGGCTGAAGACACCTCGAAGCCTCACTGAGTCCAGCTCCTGGCAGTGGTGGGCATGGGTTTGAACAACTGCACTCAGCGCACCTGTGGTGCCACCCAGGGGTGACGGGCATCTCTCCACAGGCGAGAGGGGAGGAAAGGGTGAAAGGCAAAACAGACTCGACCTTTCTGGGGTCTCCAGAACTGAACGAGGAGGAACTGACAATAGGTGCATTGGGAGGGAGAAGAAAGAAAAGGAAAGGAAAGAAGATGGGCTTCCCAGGTCACCTCAGTGCCCCGACATGGTTGACATCCTATTAAGGGAGCACTTGGATGTCCCAGACCCTGGAAGCAACACCCTTCCCCCTCCAGGCATCCTGGAGTCTCCTCCTGACTCGACCTGGTTTGGTGTGAGCCAGGAGGGAGGGTGGACATCGCCCAGGAAGGGACGTTCTCGCCAGGCTGCCTGCTTGCTGGGCTGAGGGTCCTGCTTTCCGTTTCCAGACGGGCCAACCCACTAGATTTGTCGATGGAGACAGCTCACTTCTCCTGTCCATGTTCTTGCCAGGTCCTCCCCGGGCCACCTTTCTTGTCTGACTGCATTTCATTCCAATCCAGGGCTCGACGCTGCACAAACCCGAGGGGCAGCGTTCACCTGTGTTCTCTGAAGTTGTGCTCTGGGGGCACCACTGACGTTGAAAGCAACAGGAGTAGTGCCTGGGAGGCGGGCGGCACAGGGTCCCGAGAGTCTCCAAGTCTGGTGAAGTCACTGCCACTCTTAAAACCTGTTGTTTCACTCATCTTCCTTCCTCACTGGTCCTTCCTCTAGGCCACCTCCTACCCCAGCACTGGTAAGAATAAATATTCAAGTGAAGGTGGCAGTGACCCACTTATTAGCAGATGCCACAGCCCCAGGGCACAGTTGGCTGACGCTGGAAGAACAGAGACCATGGCAGGGGAAGAAGTGTCCCTGGGAGGAGGCACTAATTCCAACACTACTTGAGTGCCCAGGAAAAGCTGGCCTTGCTCTCTGGGAGCGAGGGGGACCAAGGCAGACGGGGCACTGACTGAGTTGGCAATAATGATCAGCAGACCTGCAAAGGCGCTCACTCACCAGGGACCATGCTCAGCCGTTTCACCCCAACCGCCTGCAAACGTCAGGCTCCCAGGGCTGAGAACAGGTGCTCTGTGACCCAGCCTGTGCATGGCAGTGGGGGCCACCCCCAAAGCAGAGCCCATGGAATTGAATCTTGGGCAAATGGAACAAGTCTGTGTCACCAGGGCAGGACAGAGCTGAGAGGCCAAAAAGTTGAGCTGTTGTCTGTCTGCTTCAGCTCCGGGATCCCAGGAAGCCCCCAGAGTCAGTTTTCCCTGCTGTGAAATGGGATGACGCTGTGTACTTTACTGTGTGGCTGGGAGTCAAAAGTCACTGGTACATGCTATACCAAAGCAAGGTAAACCGTGGGAGGGTGGGGCACTCACAGCATGCATGGCACTGCCATGTGGGCACATCAATCCATCTGCACCCTCACGAAAAGGATATTTTCTCCTTGAGTGGTACTATTTTAGGAGGAAACCATTTGGTTTTGAAATGGGGACTGCACACCATTTTAAGTGCTGCAAACAGACAAAGGCCAGTGTTGCCATGTGTGAGGGAGCCAAGATGGAATCCTGGCAGAAGGAGACAGAACGGGGCTGTCGCAAAGGCCTGGAAGGACAATTCTGGTGTCAACATGAGCCTGAATCTCAGGCTGACCTAGCCCTCTAGGAAGAGAGGCCAGCAGACAGAAATCCCCCTGGCCCTCCACTTCTTCAAGGGGGCATCTGGAGGGAGCTTGGAAAGGACTGTCTTTGTCACAGGGGGTGGCAGGCACTAGCCAGGCACTTGCAGGCCACATCCCTCTCCCAAGTCACCTGTGCCCTGGAGATGGATCTCACAGCTCCTGTGTTCAAGGCAGGACAGGCGGCCAGGGTGACCTTGTCCTGTCCCAGGGCAGCCAACAAGGGGCCCCCTGCTCAACACGGCCAGTTTGCGACCGGGTCTCCAGCCAGGATAAGCTCTGCTCTGCCATCTGCACTCCTAGCTCTGTTCAGCTGGGGCCTGCAGGGCCACCTGCGACCCAGCAGCATCTGTCCACCTGTGAGCAGTGGATGCCGCTTGCTGCTCGCTCTTCCTAACGGTGAGAGGCTTTCAGCACTCGGGAGTCCCCACTGTCACCTCTGACACTGCTTCCCTCTGACTCTCTCTAGGAGGGGGGATGGGTCCAGGCAGGGGACAGGAATATCGGCTAGCAGGTGATGCAGGAATGAGGAAGCGCAACAAACCTGCTGGGCAATGCCCTCACTCCCAGGGCAGAGTGACACATGCCTGCATCCCAGACATTTGGGACAGTCTGAGTCCCAAACGGAACTGGTTCACACACAATCCTATCACCTCACCAGGGATCCCTGGCTCCTTCGTGCTGTAGAGGAAAGAATGAAATGCCAACTTCTGACTGTGTTGCCTACCAAAGCCGGAGAAAGAATCCTGAGAGGCTCCCCAGCCTGGAGGCAAGGTTACCTGTTTGAAAGAGCTGGAGCATCTCACATGTTCCCATTTGATTTTTCAAAAGAGCAGGAGGGATGAGTGGGGGGTAGGGGGGGACCTGAGAATCCAAGGCCAGCTGATAGCAGATCCTGATGACAATCTCCATGGGCCCTAATAACAGGGTCCAGGTCACTGCAGTCTCCAGCTGCATTGGCCTGCTGGGACACCCCAGAGAGCCCACTGAAGCAGCAAGTGACTCAGGGGACCTCCACCCCATGGCACCCTGCTCTGTGGCTCCTCCAGGGAGGGAGAAGGAGAAAGTGACTCATATCAGCTGTGCTGGGAAGCACAGGAAGTGGATGAGGGTCGTCAGGTGCAAAGAGGGGGGTTGGAATTTTCCACTGGTGAAGGTCAAGGGCTTTTTTTGTAGGTAATCATGATGCTACACACAGGCCAGCCCCGGAGACAGTTACTACAGCAAGGATTCTCGCTGTGCATGTGCGTCTCAGGAGCATTCCTGGGAAGACACAGAAGAAATCACTTCCAGACGACTTTCTGAAAGTTGGACCACAATATACAAGTCTGCATCTCTGTCCCCCAGAACCTACTGCTGCAGAATGGCAATGAAGAAGAGATTATTAGTAGGCCCCTTTTAAAAATGCAGGTTGGGTAGGGGCATCATCTACCTGAGACAAACAAGATCTGCATGCAGGGTAGGGAGGTGCTTTCAATCCTCCCCGGACCTGCTTGCTGCCTTGCTGAACATTTTGAGTGAAGTCTGGCTGGCAGCAAAAGCAGAAACAGCTGGTGGTAAGAGGCAGCATGGCATCTCTAGAAGGGATGGACAATGGTCTGAAACAGAATGACCAGGGGGCAGGGGGGAAGGACAGCCCTCCTCCTCTGGGGCCCAAGGGGCCATTTGATGGAAGCTAGCTTCCCTGACCTTTCCAAAGATGCACAGGGATAAGCCCTGCAGGCCAGAGTTGGGAGGGAAGATGCTGTCCTCACTCGCAGGAGAGCTCAGGACTGAGGGAGAAAACACATCTTTGCCAACCCCTTCCTCCAGTCCCTTTGCCCCTTCCCATTCACCGAGGGAGGGGGAGCGGCTGCAGAGCGATGAAAGCACCGGGGTTTGGGGTCACGGGAATAGCATGCTACTGTTCTGCAGAACCTCACACCCTGGGAGCCACATGCAAAACTGAGAAGTGACTTCTGAGACAACGCCAAGGCCCATCTGCTTTGACTTCTCCAAACTGGATAGAAGAGCCCATGCAAACCAAAAGCCTTCTGAGCAAACAGAAGCCCCCAGCAGGAGACTGGGGTGGTAGGGAAGGATACTGTCACTGG
Source organism: Alouatta palliata (assembly GCA_004027835.1). Taxonomy (NCBI): domain Eukaryota; kingdom Metazoa; phylum Chordata; class Mammalia; order Primates; family Atelidae; genus Alouatta; species Alouatta palliata. The sequence goes on along the minus strand of PVKV010031420.1, from coordinate 6,069 downwards.
CCCAGAAAGAGAAGGCTCTTGTGGGTAGACAGGGTCTCCGCTCCTGTTCTGCAGCCTCTGCTTCCTGTTTTTGTGGCTTTCTGCAGGCTCTGATGACAATTAGCTCTATGAGTTATACGTGCAATATCTGGGCGATGAAGGCGGTAATTAATGCCCGTCTGCTTTCTTGAAGGGTTCCTTCTGTTCAGTCAGAGAGTTATTGAGATCCAGGAAAGAAGGCTTCCATCATGTGGAAGGTTTATAGGAATCAGTGAGGGAACCATTTAACAAGGCAAGAATAACGCTTCTAAATAATTTATCAGGCAAATGGCAGCAGCCAATATTCCCAGCGAGCAGTATCAGTTTTGCTGGTGGGTGGGGAGTGTGCCCGGCAGGGTCTTTAGATTTCAGCAGCCTCCCCAGCAAAGACCCACCGGACTGGCTCTGCTGTGGCTGCTCTGCCCTGAACATGCCACCGTGTCTGTGCGAGCTGCTCAAACCCTGTCCTCCATCACCTCCTTCTGCCCATCTACCCTGCTAGAGATCCAGATGGGGCCTTTCACTTACTAATACCTTTGCTAATTTTGTCAATCATGGTTTGTTGAGTGCTAAGAGGCTAACGAGCCTCAGCTGTGCTGCTAGTGCCTGGGCTCTCCCATCCGGCTGCCATGCTGGTTCCTTTTCCCGCCCCAAGGCTGGGGGACGTGGAGAAGGGTGCCAGATAATCAACCTGCTACCAAATTCCCACCAGATGTGTGACGGAGGGTGAGATGCAGTGCTACTAAAAGACAAACTGCTAGCCACAGCTGAATGTGCAGGAGGAGAAACACAGACCATCAGCCAACCACTCCAGAGATGCAGACAGGAAAACAACTGCGTGGCCCAGGCCACAGAGTTCCTGAAGTAGGTCTGTAGAGTGGGACTAGGACGGCAAGAAAAACCATTCAGTGGCCCCTTGGGGTGAACGAATCCAGACCCAAATAGCCCGCAGGGCTTGTGGAAACCTTTACTCAGATAGGGAAAATGAAGTCAGGAGGCCAGCTCCCTGAAAAGCTTGGCTCTCTCTTGGTCCCTGCCTCCCTGCTCCAAATCAGCCAAGTGGCCACGTGTCAAACTGTGTGTCACCTGGCACACCTAAATTTATGTCAGGGCTGAGGAGGACCAAGAGGAAGCAGAGAATATTAATAGATACTGCAACAGTTAAAGAAAAACATTTCTGAGTCCCGCCCCCAGAGTAGGCAGAGATAAATAACCGTCTCTGGTTCTGTATCTTATTATCCAGGACCTGTCTGGCATATTATTCGGCTCCCTGCCCCCCACAATGGCACAAAGCAATCAGGAATGAGCCTGAAGATTCATCATCTTCTCTTGTCCACCGGGAAGATGAAAGGAGGATGAGAGACAGGAAGAGTTGGGCTGATCTTTCCCTATCTGGAGAGGATGTTTATGGCTAGACCCAGCATCGAACCACATGCTCTTGGGCTGCCCAGGAGTAAGGTCAAAATATGGAAGTTTCTGGAAAATGAGATCTGGCACTCTTGGAGAACTCTGCTGAGAGTGGCCCTAGAGCCTGAGCTAGGTTTACAACAGTCACAGTCTTGAATCTGGTGGCTATGACCCGAGTGCCTACTCCAAACCACGCTTGACTTTGAGGCCTGCTGCCAGGAGGCTCAGGGGCTAGACTCTTAGTGATGCAATCTATATCTGCCTGGGGCCAAGGCCCCAGTGCTCAGCCAGAGTGTGGAGAAGGGTAGACCCTCCTCACAGGGGAAAGGGTTCTACCAGGAAGTAAAGGCACTTCAGATGCCCTCAGCTGCCCAGGCTGGGCTGGGGCACAGACACTCACCAAGTAGATGCGGTAGGCGTCCACGCGGCGCAGGGGACCCCAGCACCGGTCAGTGTCGTTGTAGTTGGTATCTGCCTCCACGCCGCAGGAGTCATTGCCAGTGGCGCTGCTGATAAAGAGAATGACAGCAGGCCCAGGCTCAGCGAGGCCACTTGGCTTGGCTGGGGGAGACAGAAGCCACTCCCTGCACAGCTGCCTGAGCACCAACAATCAGACTTTTCACAAACCACATTGCGAGATGCATCTCTGAGGACGCACCCTCCTTATTCCTGCAGCACCATTTCCCAATGACTCAGGAGTCCTTGGTGGGAGCCCAGTGGTGCAGGGAAGGGAACAGTGACATGAGCTAAGGACAGACAGCACGGCTGGCTGTGGTCTGTGCAGAAAAGGGCCTGGGCATCTGCATTCCCTAGATGCAATGAAGTCACTCAGAATGGTGCTTGTCCCCTGGACACTCTGTCCTGACTGGCTGAGGAAGCCCCTTTGGCTACAGTCAGCCTGGGGGTCGGGGGGAACTCACCAAGTCACCTGCATGAGGGAGAAGGGCACGGCAGCAGCATAGATGGCGAGGTCCCCGTACAGGTAAACGATGATGCAGAAATAGAACAAGTTGACCCCCACTGGAAGGAACACAGCCATCAGTCAGGGAGCCACAAAGAGATGTGTGCATTTTTTTTTTTGACTAAATCTCCACCTCTCCCATAGCTTTCACTTCTCCAAGCTGTTTACTTTCTACAAAAAGTGGGAAAATGACCCCAAAGTCCTATTTCTTTTTCTGACTGGCTACACTGTGATGCTGACAGGAGATAGATTGGCTCATGACTTTCACCTGAGAGGGCTCAGCGAGGCTGGGAGGATCACAGATTTTGAAGCCAGACAGGTGCACGGTGAGTGTGAAGCTTGGCATGGCCAGGGAGGAACCAGATGTGCCTTCATGCTTGGGACAGGCTTCGGGAGGGAGGAGGGGTGCCGAGTCAGGAGCCTGAACCCCTGAGTGCATCTGATCTGGACTGGGGGCCCCCTCTGGTGTCAGGCAACACCAGGCTCTAAGACAAGAGATTGCTACTGAAGGGCTGAAGCAAAGAGAACTTGATGGAAACAGCCCAGCTCTCTGAAGCTAAGATCCAAAGGGTAAAAAGCCCTTGATTTCCAAAGGCCAAGTGCCTCATTCTGAATCTGACTGATCGCAAGCACGCAGTGGCCTGGTGTTCCGTGGGGGAACGGTGCTCAAGACAGGCTCCCTTTCCTTCTTATGGGAAGCACTCCTGAGGGACAGCGCTGACTCTGGAAGGTGCGTGACGCTGACACTCCTGCTGCAGAGGCAACATTTGTCCCCTCTCACCCCAGCAGGAGGCTGAACAAGAAGTTGGGAAGACAGGGCTCTAGTCCTAATTCCATCAGACCTGTTTCAGGACCCTGGCAAGTTGTCTCCTAGCCCACGAGGGGGAGAAGAATCCCACCTGGCCATCTTCCATAAATGATTCCAGCTAGAAAGGTCAGGTACAAGGCTCTGAAAAGAGTGGCAGGGCCCTACAACCTAAGAGTTACTGCCCAGACAACCGGTCTCCACCCCTGCTCAGACTGATGCTCACGTTTTTGATGTCATTGGTCTCAAGCTGCTGGCTTCTCTGAGAACATAAAGAAAAATGAAGTGACAGTTCCCTTCTAATCCTGGTGGCTCAGAAGAGCCTGCAGGGTCCCCAAGGGAAAGCCTAGGACATGTTACTCCTGGGCCATGTGAGGTCAGCTCTGTTCCTAGGAGCCTGGGGGGAAAAGGCTAAGAAAACACGATTCTCGAGGGGACCCAGGAGGGTCTCAGCACCCGCTTTTTGAATATGGCATGTCCTTCCCTGGCATGTCAGAGCTAGCCTGACGTCCAAGCTTAGTGGCCTTTGGGGTTGGCCTGTCACTCAGACCCAGGCTCCAGGTACAGCCTGCACTCCAGCTTACATTTAGCTCTGAGAGGATGCACTGTCCCCCGCCCCACTCCCAGCCTTTCCTCCACCTGCCAATGGACTCTGGCATCAGCTCTGTTTATAAACTGCCTTTGGCCCTCCCTGATCAATAAATTTCATTACTAGACACAAAATAAGAGGATCAATGAACTTCCTGAGAGGACATCAATGGCTAGGCCTGCATTTCTGATTATGAGAAATGAGCTGGGACCCTAAGGGAGTCTCCTACAGAGGGGGCACCCCCACCGAGGGCGAAGATGACAATCTGACAGTCTGTGAATCAGGAATGAGGCAGAGCGGAGGTTTTCAGCTGGTGTGATTTTGCCTCCCAGACTCTACTGGGAACATCTGACAACATCTGAGGACAGTTTTGACTGTCATAACTAGGAGGTGCCACTGGCAACTAGTGGGCAGGCACAGAACCCTACTACGCACAGAACAGGCCCACAGGGAGAAATTCCCTTACCCAAACATCAATAGGGCTAAGCCTGAGAAACTCTCAGGTAGAGAAGGAGACTCTCTCTAAGTGTGAGGCTGGTCTCAGACAAATATCTTTATTTTCTATTAGATTTAGGCAAACTAGGGGTCTACTCTGTGGTGGGGGGAAAAAAGGTAAAACTGCTGGTTCCTAGAATCTTAAAGAAATCAGGGCAGATTGCAGAACACGAACTTGAGAAAGGAGGTTTAAAAGGCATACATCCTCCCTCCAGCGTGCACTTTATTTTAAAGCCTGCGTTTGGAAGGGGACTTTGTGTGGCTGCCAGGAGGAGACGCTTATGCTTGCTCAGGCTGGTGAGACAGAAGGGATAGAAACGGAACAAAGGAGAAGCACAGAGCGGGCTGAACTGGCCAGTTGGTTTTGATGAATTCTGAAAATCTTCTGTGAGGCCGGTCCAGCAGGGAGGGTGAACCAGGCCCTTGGGCAGCCTTTGGCTGATAATCACATCGCCCCAATAACAAACTAAATGCTTAACGTCCTAAAGAGCAGTCAAGGAGATTCTAGCTCCTGTAGTCCCCCCAGCTCTAAGTTAAGTGCAGCCACATTTAAGACTAGAAAGAACTGGTAGGGCAGCCCATTCAACAAATGGGGCTTTGATGAAAGAGCAGAAAATCTTCCAAGACAGTTAGTTGCAAGGGGAAGGATGAACTGAGAATGCGTCTGACTCAATGAAATGGAAATAAGGTCTGGGCATTAAAAACTCAACTCTTTTCTCTCTCTCTCTCTCTTTTTTTTTTTCAGACAAGGTCTCACTCCGTCACCCAGGCTGGAGTGCAGTGGTATGATCTCGGCTCACCGCAACCTGTCTCCCGGGTTCATGTGATTCTCGTGCCTCAGCCTCTGGAGTAGCTGGGACCACAGGTGTGTACCACCAGGCGTGGCTAATTTTCATATTTTTAATAGAGATGGGGTTTCACCATGTTCGCCAGGCTGGTCTCCAACTCCTGGTCTCAAGTGATCTGCCTGCCTCGGCCTCCCCAAGTGCTGGGTTTACAGGCATGAGCCACCATGCCTGGCCACTAAACTCTTAAATAGCTCATCTTCCAAAAGAACAAGATTTGCCATGGAGGTATAAGATGTCACTGGAACACCCAACAACCCAACCCCAGAACTGGGTAGCTCTCTTATGACTGCAGCCAGATTCCAGGAAGGAGCAGGTTCACCACCACACTCCAGGGCTCCTGGCCCACTTGGCCAGCCTGGGTGTGGGCTCCTAGCGCCCTCTGCTGGCCACTGGGAAGCCAGGCCCAGGCATGCGTGTGGCAGATCCTGTCGCTGTCAGATGATCTTTTAGACAGAATCAGCCAGAAGAGGGCAAGGTCAGAGGCAATCAAGCAGGAGGTGCAAAACCACCAGCCAGCCTCCATCAGCTTCCTTTGCAGGAAAAGGAAAAGCTTCTTTTGTAGCTGCCTGGGGTTCCTGACCCCCACTGAAGTAGCTGTCTGGGGTCCCTGACCCCCGCTGGAGTAGCTGCCTGGGGTCCCTGACCCCCGCTGGCGTAGCTGCCTGGGGTCCCTGACCCCCGCTGGAGTAGCTGCCTGGGGTCCCTGACCTCTGCTGGAGTAGCTGCCTGGGGTCCCTGACCCCCGCTGGAGTAGCTGCCTGGGGTCCCTGACCTCTGCTGGAGTAGCTGCCTGGGGTCCCTGACCTCTGCTGGAGTAGCTGCCTGGGGTCCCTGACCTCTGCTGGAGTAGCTGCCTGGGGTCCCTGACCTCTGCTGGAGTAGCTGCCTGGGGTCCCTGACCTCTGCTGGAGTAGCTGCCTGGGGTCCCTGACCTCTGCTGGAGTAG
>PVKV010031419.1:0-20965 GCA_004027835.1 Alouatta palliata | reverse complement strand
TCTCCCAGGCTGGAGTGCAATGCCATGATCTTGGCTCACCGCAACCTTCACCTCCCAGGTTCAAGCGATTCTCCTGCCTCAGCCTCCCGAGTAGCTGGGATTACAGGCATGAGCCACCATGCCCGGCTAATTTCATATTTTTAGTAGAGACGGGATTTCTCTATGTTGGTCAGGCTGGTCTCGAACTCTGGACCTCATGTGATCCACCTGCCTTGGCCTCCCAAAGTGCTGGGATTATAGGAGTGAACCACCACAACTGGCATCTTCTTCTGCTTTTCACTTCTCCAAGTTCCACATCCCCAAGCAGCTGCTAGAGGCACATTTTACTGAATACTCTGGAGCAACCCAGAGTGTGATTTCATCCATGCCCCGGTCCTTTGGCCATTTCTGCCAACTCTAACATCAGGGCATGTTGCTTAGCAACCCCAGTTTTGTTTTCGCGAAGAAACTTTAATTAGAAAGGAAAACTCTATCATCAGAGTGAATAGAGAACCAGCATCTCTTGCTTGCAATAGGATGATGACTGTAGAAATAAAAGCAATCAACCTAAACAGAGGGGTTTCATTCTCCAGAAAGCCCAGGGCCTGTCCTTTTTTCTGTTCAAAAGGATGAAATGCAAGGCCTGGAAAGGAGCTAAAGGCGTATCAGCACCAAATCAAGATGTTTTCTTTGAGGTGACTGAAGAATTGGAGAACCACTACAGGATTCAGCAATCTTAGTGCTAGCCCAGTTTGCTCTGTCAAATAATCTCATGTTTATCCTCTGGGAGGTCCTGAGCTAGGAGGGCTGTTGGGGGAGTGGGAGAAGAACCTTCCAGGTGATGGGGGTTAGCATCAGTTAGGCTTGACAGGAGAGTGGGGCCCTTGGTCCAAAGAAGTAGCAGAAGACGGAGTGTGGTGCCTCAAGCCTATAATCCCGGTACTTTTGGGAGGCCAAGGTGGGTGGATCACTTGAGACCAGGAGTTTGAGACCAGCCTGGCCCATGTGGTGAAACCCTAACTATTTTTAGTCTCTACTAAAAATACAAAAATTAGCCTGGTGTGGTGGTGGTGCACGCCTGTAATCCCAGGAGACTGAGGCACACACAAGAATCACTTGAACCCGGGAGGCAAAGGTTGCAGTGAGCCAAGACAGAGCTCCTGCACTACAGCCCGGGCAACAGAATGAGACTGTCTTAAAAAAAAAGTAGCAGAGAGAAGCCAGTGAAGCAGGAAGGCAGAGGAGGTAAAAGAGGAGAGCAGGCAGGGGCCATATGGCACAGAGCCTGGCAGCTGCGGTCAAGGGTGCTGCTAGGCTGGAAAGCTGGGGCACGAGGGCACCTGGTGACTGCTCTTAAAGTCCAGATGGCCTGGGGAAAGGAGAAAGCACGGGGGGACATTCAGCCAGGCAGGATTGGGTCCCACCCATGTGCCACCCTTAGTGTGGCCTCTGCCTCTCCCTCCCAGCAGGTGCTCCCTGAATCCCTCAGAGGCTGTGCTGTGGGATAAGTGGAGCCTTTGTCTTCATTTGCTGAGTGCATGTGCCCCTGTCTCTTACAGGGACCCCTGGCTAGCTCAGGGATAAGAATGTAGTGAAGGGCAGCGGTGATGTCCCCTGTGAAGAGCCCTGATTGGATTTCCGAGGCGTCTCCAACCCTGAGGGCCGCAGCGAGGCCCTGGCCGGGGACCTTTATCCGCATGCCTCTCACTTCCCTGATTGAATCTATCGATTCCCTGTCTATCAGCGCCTTCCCCGAGACACAAGGATGGGATGGTTTAAATGATTTACTTATTTCAAGCCACTGGGGCTTGGCAGAGAAGCCAATAGGTGAATGTCAGAATGTTTTCCCTTAATTATTTAGGCTCTCTGAAGGACAATCAGAAATATCTTGCTGTGAATGGCGCTAAGGTAGAAGTGAGGCTGGAGCTGGAGGAAGGGTTCTCTGAACCACCTGCCCTCCTGCATGGGCCCCCCAGGGCGCAGGTGTATTTAATTCACCTGTAGTCAGTGAATATTGGTGGAGCGCCTCTGCCACATTGAGTACTGGTCTAGCTGCAGGGACACAGCGATGGAAACCACGTGGCCTCAGACCCTTCAGTTACTCGAAATCTATTGAAAGTGGGGGTGTTTGGGGCATGATGAAAGCTATAGTTTAAGGTTGGAGAGGCCAGCTTAGGAGCACAGCAAAGAGGAATTCATGGAAGGGAAGGAAGAGAGCTGGAAATGTACACCAGGGCGAGGGTATTTGATGCTTAAGAATTTTAAATAAATCATTTCCTTTTTCTTGTTTCTTTGAGTACAAAAGAAACCTTTAAAAAATTTTAAAAATAAAGATTTTTATAGGCCACACTCTGATAATAACAAACGACATTAAAATAAATAGTAGAGCTGGGCGCAGTGGCTCACACCTGTAATCCCAGCAGTTTGGGAAGGTGAGGTGGGTGGATCGCCTGAGGTCAGAAGTTTGAGACCAGTCTGACCAACACAGTGAAACCCTGTCTCTACTAAAAATACAAAAAAAAAAAAAATTAGTTGGGCAGGGTGGCGGGCGCCTGTAATCCCAGCTACTAGGGAGGCTGAGGCAGGAGAATCGCTTGAACCTGGGAGGTGGAGATTGCAGTGAGCTGAGATTGCGCCACTGTACTCCAGCCTGGGCAACAACAGCAAAACTCCATCTCTAAATAAATAAATAATAGCGATAGCCCTGGCCAGGTGCGGTGGCTCACGCCTGTAATCTCAGCACTTTGGGAGGCCACGTGAGCGAGGTTGGTTGCAGTGAGCCGAGATCGTGCCATTGCACTCCAGCCTCAGCAACAGAATGAGACTCCATCTCAAAAAATAAAATAAAGTAAAAAAGCCTTGCTCTTCCTCAATCAAAATCCCACTGGGAGTAAAAAATATTGAATTGTAGCATACATAAGAAAAGTGTCCAAGCCAGGCGTGGTGGCTCATGCCTGTAATCCCAGCACTTTGGGGGGCCGAGATGGGCTGATCACTTGAGGTCAGGAGTTTGAGACCAGCCTGGGCAACACAGTGAGACTCATCTCTATTTAAAATAAAAGAAAAGAAAAGAAAAGAAAAAAGAAAAGAAAAGAAAAGAAAAGTGCCCAGACCGTAAGAGTACATTTCAACTAATCATCACCAGGTACACATTCCTAGATAAAGAAGCAGTAGTCCAGGAGCAGAGGCTCACGCCTGTAATCCCAGCACTTTGAGAGGCCGAGGTGGGTGGATCACCTGAGGTTGGGAGTTCAAGATCAGCCCAGCTAACATGGTGAAACCCTGTCTCTACTAAAAATACAAAATTAGCCGGGTGTAGTGGCACATGCCTGTAATTCTAACTACTCAGGAGGCTGAGGCAGGAGAATTGCTTGAACCTGGGAGGCGGAGATTACAGTGAGCTGAGATTGCACCATTGCATTCCAGCCTGGGCGACAAGAGTGAGACTCCATCTCAAAAAAATAAAAAGAAAAAAGCAGCAGCAATACTAGAATACTAGTACACAGAGACCATCTGAATAGCCTCTCAGAGGGGCATATTCTCCTCTTCAGTCTTGAGGAAATTGGATCCAAAAGAGCCTTGGGTCTCTTTCAGTTGTTTAATTTGAGTATTCTATGTGCAGAACTTACCTGTGTTTAATTTATCCTGGTTTCATCCTACTGGGTAACAAATACAATAGACCCTTAAACAACACAGGTTAGAACTGCTGGAGTCTACATATACACAGACTTTCTTCTGCCTCTGCCACCCCGAGACAGTAAGACCAACCTCTCCTCTTCCTCCTCCTCCTCAGCCTGCCGAATGTGAAGATGACAAGGAAGAAGACCTTTATGATGATCACTGCCACTTAATGAAGAGTACATGTATATTACCTTCCTTAAGATTTTCTTGACAACATTCTTTGCTCCAGACAACTTTATTGTAAGAATACAGTATATGATACATATAACACAGAAAAACTATGTTATATGTTATATGTTATGTTATCAGTAAAGCTTCTGGTCAACAGTAGCTATCAGTAGTTACGTTTTTGCAGAGTAAAAAGTTACACATGGATTTCGACTGCACAGGATTTGGTGCCGCTAACTCCCACATTGTTCAAGAATCAACTATACTGCAAATGACAGAATGTAATGCCAGAATCTGGAAAAGGCTGATATATTTTTCTGATCACCAGAAGAAAATCCACCCAGGGAATCGGCCAACTGGGTGGATGAGGCCCTCCAACTCATGCTCATGGAGCCCATGAGTTGGAGGGATTCTGCCTGCTTGGGCAATGAGCGGCTTACAGTTCCCAGGAAGGTGACAGTAGCCTGGGAGCTGCTTCCTTGAAAACTCTGAACTGGCTGGGACCTGTAGAGACGGACCAGTGAGGGCTCAAGGGACAGGTCTGAGCTGGCTTTTAAAGTTTATCTGTGTCAGAGAAATGGCTGCTTCAACACCAAGAATCAATAAGCTCCATTTCCCATCACCCCGGTTTCTTCTTTTTCCCATCTCTTCTCTGTATACTTTGCCTCAGTAAGAAAAATGTATTATGGTTTCTGAAGGCAACCGCTTCCTCCTCCTCCCTCGTGAACAGTCGAGCACAGAATGAATTTAGATTTTTTGCAGTGTCAAGGCCTCTCATTAAATTATTCCCACCGTCTCTTGTCTCTCCTGGTAAGTGAGTTTAATGATCTCTTGCTCCTTATACTCTTGAAAACTGCCTCATGTGCCTCTGGCTTGGGCAGTCTTACTGCTTTGGGAAGCTTTACGTTTCCTGACTGTTGCCTGCACTCTGGACCTCAGCCCCAGCCCGCCCTCATCCTCGTCTCCGCCCAGCGTGTCCCATCTTCCCACATCCCTGTTCTCATCGCCTGTTCTCTCTGTACCGATTTGCTCACCGGCATTCCCGTATTTCCTACTTCTACTGAAATCCTGATTGTATCCAGTCATGCTTTTTTGATTTTTTAAAAAACTGAAATGTTTGTAATTCCAACACTTTACAAGGCTGAGGTGGGTGGATCACTTGAGCCCCAGGAGTTTGAGACCAGCCTGGGCAACATGGCAAGGCCCCATCTTTATAAAAAATACAAAAATTAGCCGGGCATGGTGGCATGCAGCTGTAGTCACAGATACTCAGGAGAGTGAGGCAGGAGGATTGCTTGAGCACAGGAGGTTGTGGCTGTAGTGGCTGAGGCCATGATTAGACCACCGCATTCAGCCTGCGAAACAGAGAGACCCTGTCTTACACAAACAAACAACCCTGAAATGTTGGCTGGGTGTGGTGGCTCATGCCTGTAATCCCAACACATTGGGAGGCCGAGGTGGGCGGATCACTTGAGGCCAAAAGTCGAAGGCCAACATAGCGAAACCCTATCTCTACTAAAAATGTTTGTATTTTTCCTGAGGCTTTCCTGTCCCGCCCTGTCCTGTCCCAGCCTGGCCAACATGGCGAAACCCCATTGCTACTAAAAATCCAAACATTAGGTGGGTGTGATGGCAGGCACCTGTAATCCCAGCTACTCGGGGAGACTGAGGCATGATAATTGCTTGAACCTGGGAGGCAGAGGTTGCAGTGAACTGAGATCATGCCACTGTACTGCAGCCTGGGCAACAGAGTGAGACTTTGTCTCAAAACAAACAAACAAACAAACAAACAGAAACAAAACCCCCTGAAATGTGATGATGACCGTGTTGGTATCAACAGCCATTGCTTGCCAATTTACATTAGTTGCGGTGGGAGGGTGGGCAGCTGGGAATACTGGGCATTCCCATGGCCTATGCAATTAGAATGATGGATACAAAACTGCTCAATTCACCAAAAATATTATGTAAGAAAGGAGGCTTTCACTTCTTCATATGGGTCCCTGATTACATGTGATGCAGGTGACAATTACACATATACTCTTAGCAGTTTGGAAAATTCTAATGAAGAGAGGAGTTTAAGTCCCTTCACACTGAACTGGAACAATTAATTCTCTGTAAAAATCTCTGCATGATGGATCATGTCACATTTCAAACCTCTACAGACTGTCTCATATAAATGTCTGTTTCTCGTTTTTGAGATGGAGTCTCGCTTTGTTGCCCACGCTGGAGTCCAGTGGCGCAATCTCAGTTCACTGCACTTCTTGCTCCTGGGTTCAAGAGGTTCTTCCTGCCTTAGCCTCTTGAGTAGCTGGGATTACAAGCACTCGCCACCATGCCTGGCTAATTTTTGTGTTTTTAGTAGAGACAGGGTTTTGCCATGTTGGCCAGGCTGGTCTCAAACTGCTGACCTCAGGTGAGCCACCTACCTCGGCCTCCCAAAGTGCTGGGATTGCAGGCATGAGCCACAGCTCCCAGCCTTTTTTTTTTTTTTTTTAAATATAATTTCAACTTTTGTTTTAAATTCAGGGGTACATGTGCAGGTTTGTTACCGGGGTACATTGTGTGATGCTGAGGTTTAAGGTACAATTGATCTCATCACCCATGTACTGAGAATAGTACCCAATAGGCAATTTAGCCCTTTTCCCCTTCACTACTTCTCCCCTTTAGTAATCTCCAGTGTCCATCATTGCCATGTTTAGATTTATGTGTACCCAGTGTTTAGCTCCCACTTATAAATGAGAACATGTGGTATTTGGTTTTCTGTTCCTGTGTTAATTCATGTAGGATAATGGCCTCCAGCTGCAGCCATGTTGCTGCAAGGGACATGATTTCCTTCTTTTTCAAGGCTGCATACTTTTCCATGATATATATATGTCTGTTTCTTTTTGGGCCTCAAGTAGAAGGGTCTGCAGGAAAATCAACCAGCAACAGCATCAGGACTGGGGAAGGGCAAAGCTCACCAGATCTTGGTGGTATAGGGGGAGCTCTGGAAGCCCCCACCTTCAGTCAGGCCCAGGGCTCAGGCTGAAAGAGAAAAATGGAGTTGATTCTGAAAGGCTTGATGGTGGAGAGGACGAGACATTGCTAGATCACTGTAAGAAGGTGATACATGCTTGACCAGGCTCAGCGTGTTTTGTACCAGGGTTATGTTCTGAGATATAGAAGGTTAACTAAGTTGTAGCTGTGGATTGTTTATCTATTGGTTTTTAAACAATTACTCTCAAAACTTAGTGACTTAAAACAACAAACATTTATTACCACACATGTTTCTGAGGATCAGAATTCTGGGAGCCCCTTAGCTCCCAGAATCTGTCACGAGGTTGCAGGCAAGCTGTTGGCTGGGGCGGCAGTCTTCTGAGATTTGTAAGAGCTGGAGGCGGAAGGGCCTCCAGGCTCATTTACATGGTCACTGGCAGGAGGCTTTGGTCCTTCACCACCTGAGCCTCTCCACCACATGGCTTCTGAGCGAGGAAGAGAGATAGAGATACAGAGAGAGATAGAGTGAGAGAGAGAGAAAGAAGAGACCAAGAGAGAAACCGCTGCTTTTATAACATAATACTGGAAGTGGCACATCATCACTTCTCCTAAATGCTGTTTGTCACCCCCCAAATATGGTACCACACGTGGGGGGACAGCCGAGTCCCAGAAAGGGGCACTCACTGGAGGCCAGCTACCACAAACCGGGTGTCTCTCGATTCAATCTTTTATTCAAAAAATGGCCGGGCACGGTGGCTCACGCCTATAATCCCAGCACTTTGGGAGGCCGAGGTGTGGGGTTGCAGGGGGCTATCACTTGAGGTCAGCAGTTCGAGACCAGCCTGGCCAACATGGCAAAACCCCGTTTCAACTAAAAATACAAAAATGAGCCAGGTGTGGCAGTGCACACTTGTAATCCCAGCTACCCGTGAGGCTGAGGCAGTAGAATGGCTGGAACCCAGGAGACAGAGGTTGCAGTGAGCTCCAGCCCGGGTGACAGAGTAACTCCTCAAAAAAACAAAACTAAACAAAACCAACAAAAACCCCAAAAAGTATGTAGTGAGCTCGTGCCATGAGTCAAGCATCGCTCTGCCCTCTGAGAAGTCAACAGGAAAACAGGCAGTGTCCCTGCCTCACGGAGCCCGCACTGGAGGAGTAAAAGAGACAAGATACACATCAATGTATAACACGTTTCGTTGGCTCTAAGATGTGTGTTTTTCCACATCTTTAACATCTCTAAAATAGGCATCTATCTTAGGAGTTGATGCTGCGTCATGGTGTATTTGACGGTGTTTTAAATCTTTTCTTCAGGGAGGGACAGGAAAGCCTCACGGAAAAGAGGCGCTGGGGAGAGTTAAGGAAGAGACTGTTCTGTGACCACGAGTGGTGGGGCTGGGTTGCAGGGACCAAGGAAGGGGTGCTGTCTCTAAGATTGGCTCCAGCCTCCCAAGGCCTGAAGGGGCAAGAGGAGGTGGTTGAACATGAGCCAGGGAACACACGCAGAAGAAGCTGTGTGTGCTGAGATTGCAGCTGCTGCCAACACCAAAGGGGCTCTCTCTCTCTCTCTCTCTCTCTCTCTCTCTCTCTCTCTCTCTTTTTTTTTTTAGACAGTGTCTCACTCTGTTACCCAGGCTGGAGTGCAATGGCACGATCTTGCCTCACTGTAACCTCCGCCTCCCAGGTTCAAGCAACTCTCCTGCCTCAGCCTCCCGAGTAGCTGGGATTACAGGCGCCCACCACCATGCCCGGCTAATTGTTGTGTTTTTAGCAGAGATAGGGTTTCACCATGTTGACCTGGCTGGTCTCAAACTCCCGACCTCATGATCTGCCCACCTTGGCCTCCCAAAGTGCTGGAACTACAGGTGTGAGACACTGCACCCGGCTAGGGCAACTCTCTTTATTCCCATCCTCCATCCCCTGCCAGAGCACCTGAGGGCTGAAGCCAGGGAGGCTGGGAAAGTCCCTAGAAGCCAGGCTCCTGGGCACCAAGTAAGGCGAACCAGGGGCATGGAGAGAAGTAACCAGCCTTTGGGATGAAGGGGCTAGGGAGAGAGGGTTATCCCAAGAGGACTGCCAGGTGAGTCCCCTCTGTGACATCTCAGCTGAGCTAGGATGCAGGCCGTGGAAATGTCAGGGGAGAGTGTTCCGGAGAGGGCAGGGCCTGAGTGGGCCAAGCGTGGGGTGCCAGAATGTCACCGAGGAGCTGGTAGGCCTGTGTGGAGTGGGAAGTAGGAAGCGAAGTCAGGAATGAAGTCCAAAAATTAGGAAGATTCTGGACCACGTGGGGGGCCTTGTGTCACAGTGAGGAGTGTGCATTTGACTCAAGCATGGCAGAGCCACTGGAGGGTTTTGAGCAGAGAGAGGACGTGATCCAATGGATTTAACAGGAGACCTGTGGCTGTCGTGGGGAAAATGGCCCCATGGAGGGTGAGGAGACACAGGCAGCAGGGAGGCTCTGGAATATTCCAGGCGAGAGATGAGAGTGACCTGGTCCAGGATGGGATGGTGGAGGTTGGGAGAAGTGGTGGGAATCAGGACTGATTTTGAAAGTAGAAGCAGCAGGATTTTCTGATCAGTTGGAAATGATGTGAGGGAGAAAGGCATCAAGAGCAAATCCAAGGTCACTTCGCACTGTTCCTATGGAGATGCTCAAAACATGGGGACTTACTAGCTGTGATGAATTTACTATGTTGGCAGATGCCGCAAGCTTCCAGGACTTCTCTAGAGTGTTCTCATGGTGGAAAGCAAAGCTTGAGTGAGCCCCACACTCATGACGTTCACCCCTCAATCCATGAAATGCATGCTGCAAAAGCCCACATGTGTCAGGGGAGTCATCCCGTGGCTGTGTGTGTGCTGGGAGGTGATCAGGCTGCTTGCTACAAACCCAAAGACATTGGTGTCAGGGGAATAGAAGTCAGACAGAAAGATGGTGCCTACGGGGATGAATGAGTCCAAGCAGGGTGTCTAGCACCCTGTCCACAGAGGGAGGAGGGCCTTGTGGTCTCTCTAGCCCCAGGCTGGGTGAAGTGACAGCACCCAGACCCTGCTGTGGTCGGCCAGTTCAAGAGGAGGCAGGGCCGCAGGTGAGCCTGTCTAGGGGTGCAGGTGCCATGTGCTCAGAGAAGGGAGGTCAGGGAGGTCTCCCAGGAGGAGCTGACACGTGAGCCGGGCTGGGCAGGGAAGGCGGGAGAGTGAGAAAGGGGGTCCCAGGAGGAGAGAGCAAGACCAGGATGTGTAAAAGTGCAGCCGGCAAGGCCAGAGGGAAGTGATCTCGGACACGATGCAGGATGACGGGACCGTCTAGAGCAGTAGTACCCAATCTTTTTGGCACCAGGGACCAGTTTCATGGAGGATATTTTTTTCCATGGACTTGAGGGTGGGGTGGAGGGATGGTTTCGGGATGATTCAAGCGCATTACATTTATTGTGCCCTTTATTTCTATCATGATTACATTGAAATATATAATAAAATAATTATGCAACTCACCATAATGCAGAATCAGTGGGAGCCCTGAGCTTGTTTTCCTGCAACTATATGATCTCATTTTGGGATGAGGGGAGACAGTGACAGATCATCAGGCATTAGATTCCCATAAGGAGTGTGTGGCTGAGATCCCAGGAATGCGCAGTTTACAGCAGGGTTTGCGTTCCTATGAGGATCTAGTGCTGCTGCTGATGGGACAGGTGGCGGAGCTCAGGTGTTCACCTCCCGCCCTGAAGCGGGAGGTTCCTAACAGTCCACAGACCAGAGTGGTCTGTGGCCTGGGGGTTGGGGACCCCTGGTCTAGAGCCATTTATATTCATTAGTGCCCTTTGGCTGCAAGTGGCAGACACCTAACTCAATCCAAACAGGGACTTAGTGGCTGACTCTATGGGGCGTTTTGAGACACAGAAGGGGCTGGGGACCAGGAATACAGAGGACAAGTCTGGGGCCACACCAGGAGGTCTCAGCATCAGGAACTGGGGGGCAGCCTGTGCAGGTCCCAGCCTGGCATCCATGACCCGACTGGTCTTTGCATTTGAGGGAGAAGAACTCACAGAACCACGATGGCCTCATGATGTTTTACACGAGGAGCTGGAGTCGAAGGTCATGCAGCACATCCACTGTCACACAGCCAGCAGATGCCAAGGAAAGGTGCCTATCCCAGCCCACAGGCTCCCAGGCTCAGATTTTCCTACTGCAATGGAGCTCTCAACCTCAGACATTCCCTAGCTACTATCATGATTTTTATCATTTGCGTTACACAATCTCTTCTATTATTAAATTTTTTAAATTCATGTTTCATATGCTAGTTTTATTTTTGTCTAATGTACAAGTGCTTTTTTTTTTTGAGACAGAGTCTTGCTCTGTCGTCCAGACTGGAGTGCAGTGGCATGATCTTGGCTCACTGCAACTTCCACCTCCTGAGTACCTCAGAATGTGACCTTCTTTGCAGAGGTAATCAAAGTAAAATGAAGGCCAGGAGCAGTGGCTAACGCCTGCAATCCCAGCACTTTGGGAGGCAGGCTCAGCCTCCCAGGTTCAAGCAATTTTCCTGCCTCAGCCTCCCAAGTAGCTGGGACTACAGGCATGTGCTGCCACGCCCAGCTAATTTTTGTATTTTTAGTAGAGACAGGGTTTTGCCATGTTGGTCTCAAACTCCTGACCTCAGGTGATCTCAAACTCCTGATTTCAAACTCCTGACCTCAGGTGATCTGCCTGCCTCAGTCCCCCAAAGTGCTGGGATTACAGGCGTGAGCCACTGTGCCCGGCACATTCCTTTCTTCACAGCAAACTGAGCCCCATTAACTCGAAAGCCCACGGGCACCAAACTCAAATTTTTACACACCTGATTATCTTTAAGATAACCCAAAGAGATGTTTAGCCATTTACCACCTGCCTGCTTTGCCTGACCTGCAAAACCTCACGTGACAGCTCTTACTCATACATAAGATAGAAGGCCTTGTCGTTATAGGGCCCCCAAAATTTCTCTGCCCTTGGGAGCACCCTGACCCAGAGACTCCCTGGCAGGCTACACTGCCAAGCAACATCACTTCATCACACAAGGCCCTGCTCCAGAGCTCCCTTGCCCTTCCTGGCTTCTGCTACAAGGGACCTTCCCTGCTTGCAAACCTGTCAAAGTCCTGCCCAGTGACACGAGTGTGTGCTACTGCCACCTCATGGTCAGGTTTTTCCCCTGACCAGCCCCCACATCCCTGGAACAAACACAAATGGAATGGCCACGCCCTGGAACCCTGATGTAGGACCCAAGCCTTCCCACTGTGCCACAGGCTGGAGGCGTTAACCGAAGCAGGGGCCTCAACTCTTCCATGTCCAAGAGATCGGGAAATGCAGGTTTTAGCTGTGCAGCCCCGGAAGCCAGCCAGGCAGAGGTGCCCACCCACAGCACTCATCACATACTGACCTTGGGCTGCAGGTTCTGCTTTCCTGACACAGGCCCCCTTCATTCCTATACGGGGGTCCAAGGAAGCCTCCTCACTTCTGCCACATGGTGAGGGTTGGGAAACCAGCTGGGCTGGACTCTGATCCTCCAACTTCCTCTCCAGAGTCACCAACTATCCAGGATCACCCAGAACTCTCCAGTTTTAGCACCAATAGTCCCATGTCCCAGGAAACTCCTCTGTTCTGAGCCAATGAGGATGGGTGGTCCCCATGCTCCTCTCCCAGCAGAACCACCCCTACTTCTTCTGCATATGATTCCAGTGAACAAGGGTTCTTTGCTATGACTGCAAATAATCAGTCTCCAGCACTCCCCAGATAGAAAAGAACATTAGTTATGGTACAGGATTTCCCAAAACAAGGCACATATATCTCCAAAGATGATTTGGGTCTTTCACAAATGAATGCTACTTGTTTGTTTTTTTAAATAGAGATGGGGCCTCGCTGTGTTGTCGAGGCTGGTTTCGAACTCCTGGCCTCAAGTGATCCTCCTGCCCTGGTCTCCCAAAGTGCTGGGATGACAGGCATGAGCCACCATACCCAGCCTGTGCTGCTTATTTTAATAGTATAAGAGTACTTGGGCCCAGCACAGTGGTTCATACCTGTAATCCCAGCACTTTGGTAGGCCGAGGCAGTCAGATCATGAGGTCAGGAGATCGAGACCATTCTGGCTAACACGGCGAAACCTCATCTTTACTAAAAATACAAAAAGTTAGACAGGTACGGTAGTAGTCCCAGCTACTCAGGAGACTGAGGCAGGAGAATCCCTTGCACGTAGGTTAGGATTCCAAGAAAGGAATTTTGAAAGGGACACAGTTCAACCCAGGACAGTGAGATTCGTGGAAAGGGGCTTCAGGTCACGGCTGCCGAAGTGTCCGGGGCTAATGGGCAGCTAAAGGGAAGAAGGACTGGAGAAGAGCAGGTTTCCACAGGCCTGGCAACCTCACATTTAGGAAGTCTGCCGCAGAGGTCCCTGTGTGGGAGCCTTGAAATGTATCTTTCCTGGCTGGGTGCAGTGGCTCACACCTGTAATCCCAGTGCTTTGGGAGGTCGAGGAGGGTGGATCATGAGGTCAGGAGTTCAAGACCAGCCTGGCCAACATAGTGAAACACCATCGCTACTAAAAATAAAAAATTAGCTGGGTATGGTGGTGTGTACCTGTAAGCTCAGCCACTCAGGAGGCTGAGACAGGAGAATCACTTGAACCCAGAAGGCAGAAGTGGCAGTGAGCCAAGATCGCACCAGAGCCTCTGTCTCAAAAAAAAAAAAAAAAAAAACAAAAAGGACCTTCCTGGCACAGGCCAAGGACTCCAAGGACTGTGCTATTGTGATGATGCGTGAACCAGAAAACACCCATTGTCGTGCCAGTGACACATCTCACAGACCCAAGACCATCCTCTCTTCCTGTGAGTCAGTGGGTTTCAGGATCAGAGCAACCGGGCAGGTGACAGGTCAGCGGTGTCCCCTCTGCATAGTCTCCAGGGTGCCTGGGTCAGATTAGCTGGGCAGCGAGATCACAGAGCAACCAGGCCTTACCCTGCTGCGACAAGGGGGCAGGACGTTCCCTCCCTGCCCTTTTCAAACTTGCTGTGGTGGATTCCATTTTTTAGTTCAGGGAAGATTGATGATTTCATTATTTGTGGCACTCAGCAATAAATTTCAGAGTTGCAGCTAAAGTGAGCTCTTTCCCCACGCCGCATCTTCCGCTCTGTTATTCATCATGTTTAATCAATTGCTTACCTCGGACCGCTGCCGGCCTTGGGGAGAGCAGGGTATTACTGACTTGGGACAGTTTTACACTTCAGAGGATGAGGGGAGGGGACTGCGTTAGGACGGGACAGGGCTGGGGTGGGAGGGCCATGGCTCAAGATGGGGCGGAACCAGTGAAGCTTCAACAGAGGCCACAGAATGATCAATAAAGGGAAGTGACAGCAAAACCCTCAGGGGACCTTGAAGCCTAGCCCTGTTTGCCAAGAAAATCTCTCATAAAAGGGGTGAGACTTAACACCAAAAATAAAAGGAGAGAAATGGCTGAAGAGTTCTCTGCCAAGGCAACGTTGAAGACTTTAACTCAAGATGAGTGCTCTTGTTTGTGTACAATTAATTCTGTCCCCACATGAAAGGTTTTGTCTATCACGCGAGTGTTTCAATAGCCACCGCGTAATTAAAGTAGCATGTGCCTCTTCAGTCTGGGAAGCGGCTGTTTGTGTTAACATGTTGGAGAAGCACACATTGCTTGGACAGGTTCCTGGGTCTAAGAAGGTAAAACACAAAACAAAACAAAACACACAGAGAATGGAAGAAAACACCTCCACATAGAGCCTCAGCTCCCACGGGGATGATGTCATCCGGAAAATGTGAGCAGGACCTTCCCTGAGAACTGCGGGGCCTGGGCTTCCTGGGATGGGAGGCTCTGGGGAGGAGAATTTGTTTCTAGGAACTCTAAAAACTGAGTCACGAATTCAATGCCCACAGGGGCCAGGTAGGAGATGTGTGTTCAGGAAGGAGCTGGCTGTAGTTTTTCAACAGAAGCGTGTCTTGTTTGCATAGCAACACATGAGTGTAAAGACTTCTGTTCCACATAGGAATATGCACTCTCATTTTTCTTGAAATTTATAGATCTCTTAATTTAACTTTTTTTTTTTTTTTTGCTTTTAATAAAGAGATGGTGTATGACTTTTCTGCTGCTGTGTAACAAATTGCCACAAATGTAGGGGCTTAAAACAGCAACTATGTCTCATCTCACAGGTTTTCCACCGTGTCGTGTCCAACGTGCAGTGGCTGGGAGCTCCTCTGAGGGTCTGACCAGGCTAACATCAAGGTATCCGCCAGGCTGTGGTTCTTATCTGGGACTCAGGGCCTCTTTCAAGTTCACCGGTTGTTGGTAGAATTCATTTCCTTCTCATGCTTTCCATGAGGTCCTCCCTATGTTCAAGCTAGCGATGGTGGGTGGGCTCCTTCTCATGCTTTGAATCTCTCTGCCTTCCTTTTTGCCTTTTAAGAGTGCATGTAAATATCTTAAGCCCACCTGGATAATTCAGGATGATATTCCTATTTTAAGGTCAGCTGACGATTTAATCTTAATTACATCTACAGAGTCCATTTCGATCTGCAGTGTAACATAATAATGAAAGTCACATCTGGTGGTGGAGGTTATGGAGACCAACTCAAAGTTGAGACGTAGAAAACCTGATTAAAAAGAGACGAAAGATCTGAACAGACATTTCACCAAAGAAGATATTCAAGTGGCAGCTGAGCGCGTGGAAAGATGCTCAACGTCTTTGTAAAATCACCATGTGATGGCACGACACACCCAGTGGAACTGCTAAATTGAGAGAGACTGACAAGACCAAGGGTTGGCAAACATTTGGAGCAGACGGAACACTCCTACATTATTGGTGGTGGTTCAAATGGTATCACCAGTTTGTAAAAACAGTTCACAGTTTCTTATAAAGTTAAATGCACACTTACTGTTTGACCCAATGATCTCACTCCTCAGTATTTATCCAAAACAAATGAAAACATATGTCCACACATAGCAGCTTTATTCATCATGAAACAACACAAATGTGCATCACCCAGTGAATGAGTAAACACATCAGTGTATGCAGTTACAGTGGAATATGATACTGCTCAACAGCAATGCAAAAGAAGTGATTTACCAATAAAAGCAACAGGGTTGGGCCAGGCGTGGTGGCTCACGCCTGTAATCCCAGCACTTTGGGAGGCCGAGGCAGGCAGATCATGAGGTCAGGAGTTCGAGATCATCCTGGACAACATGGTGAATCCCTGTTTCTACTAAAACACAAAAAATTAGCTGGATGTGGTGGTGTGCACCTGTAGTCCCAGCTACTCGGGCGGCTAATGCAGGAGAATTTCTTGAACTCAGGAGGCAAAGGTTGCCTGAGCTGAGATCGCACCACTGCACTCCAGCCTGGGCGACAAGAGCGACACTCTTGTCTCAAAAAGAAAAAAAAGTAAGGGATGAAGTTCAAAAGTGTGATGCAGCCGGTCAGTGTGCTGTGGCTCCACGTGGCCTGTAGTCCCAAGTCCGTGCTCAACATTGCCTGCCCGCCATGGAGCCTGACCCCAATGGCCCTACTGCCTCTGGTCTCGCTGCCATCCCTGAGGGATGGTTCCACCAGGTGTGCAGCCTGGGGTCCTGGCAGGCCTTGTCTCTGCTCCACGACCCGTGCTCGCACTACCAGAACATGCTTGTCTTCTGCAGTAAAACCTACAGCAATGTGCTGGTGTTGGATGGCGTCACCCCAGGCGCAGAGAGGGATGAGTTCTCCTACTAGGAGATGGCAGCCACCCTGCCGCTCTGCAGCCACCCCAACCCACGAAAGGTGCTGATCATCGGGGGCAGAGATGGGTGTCTTGCATGATGTGGGGAAAGCGCCTCTCCATGGAGTGCATGGTCCAGTGTGATATTGACAAGGGTATCATCCACGTCTCTAAGAAGTTCCTGCCAGGCATGGCCAATTGCTACTCTAGTTCAAAGTTGACCCTTCTTCTTCTTCTTTTTTTTGAGACAGAGTTTCTCTCTTGTTGCCCAGGCTGGAATGCAATGGTGCAATCTTGGCTCACCGAAACGTCTACCTCTGGGTTCAAGAGATTATCCTGCCTCAATTTCCCCAGTAGCTGGGATTACAGGCATGCAGCACTACGCCTGGCTAATTTTTTGTATTTTTAGTAGAGGTTTAGTAGGGGTTTCTCCATGTTGGTCAGGCTGGTCTTGAACTCCTGATCTCAGGTGATCTGCCCACCTCAGCCTCCCAAAGTGCTGGGATTACAGGCGTGGGCCACCACACCCAGCCCAAAGCCCATCCCTTCATGTGGGTGATGGTTTTGAGTTAATGAAGCAGAACCAGGATGCCTTTGATGTGATCACTGACTTCTCAGACCACATGGGCCCTGCCAAAAGCCTCTTCAGGGAAGCCTATTATCAGCGGAAGAAGGTGGCCCTCACGGAGGATGGCATTCTCTGCTGCCAGGGAGAGCGCCCGTGGCTGCACCTGCACCTCATAAGGAGATGCGGCAGTTCTGCCAGTTGCCGTGGTGGGCTACACCTACTGCATGGTCCCCATCTACCCCTTCAGCCGGACTGGCTTCATGCTGTGCGGCAGAACATGAACACCCGTGTCTGGGAGCCCGTGCAGCACCCGACACAGCAGCACGCGGGGCAGATGCAGCTGAAATACCACAGCCCGGACGCACACCATATAGCCTTCGTGCCGCCCAAGTTTGCCAGCCTGCAAGGCCCTGAATGATGTGAGCTGAGCCCCGCTGCCACCACCACCACCACCACCTGGGACATCGGACCAGGGATCCTCCAGGGTCCCTGGGTGACTCCAGCCCTCCTGCTGCCTCTCACTGATCAACTGAGTGTTACAGGCCCCAGAATGCTGCCCGGCCTGCCCTGTCTATATGTCTGTGTCTCCCTGTGTGGCATTCAATAGCCAAGGCTATACCAGCTGTGCACAGTGCTATCTCTCCCACTTCTGCTGCCCTCCTCACTCACCCAACACATGTATTTACAACAACAACAACAACAACAACAGCAACATAGTATGTTTAGGAAGAAGCCAGGCCCAATGTAGATTCCATCTGCATGCAATTCTGGAAAATTCAAAACAAAAGCGACAAGGAGTAGTGGTTGCCAGGGGCTGATGGTGGAGAGAAAAGACTGACTGCCAAGGAACGGGAGAGAACTTTTTTGGGATGAGGGAACATTCTGGATTATGGTTGTTATGATGATTATTTATATGACTGCATACAATTATCAAAATGCAACAAAGTGTTCACTTAAAATTGGTGACTTTTATTATATGAAATTATACCCCCATAGAGCTGACATTATATAACTACTATAATGAAAAAAATCAGTGCTCCCTGCCAGAATTTCGGGCAACTGTATAAAGAAATACATATATGTGGCTGGGTGCGGTGCCTCACTCCTGTAATCCCAGCACTTCGAGAGGCCAAGATAGGTGGATCACTTTGAGCTCAGGAGTTAGAAACTAGCCTGGACAACATGTCAAAACCCCATCTCTACAAAAAATACAAAAGTCAGCCAGGCATAGTGGCTTGTGCCTGTGGTTGCAGCTACACGGGAGGCTAAGGCTGGAGGATCACTTGAGCCTGGGAAGTGGAGGTTGAAGTGAGCTGAGATTACACCACTGCACTCCAGTCTGGGTGACAGAGTGAGACCGTGTCTCTCTCTCTCTCACACACACACACACACACGCACATGCACACGCAATGCATATATGTGCTGTGCAGGGTGTCTCATGCCTGTAATCCCAGCACTCTGGGAGGCCAAGGTGGGTGGATCACCTGAAGTCAGGAGTTTGAGACCAGACTGGCCAACATGGCGAAACCCTGTCTATACTAAAAATACAAAAATTAGCCAGGCGTGGTGGTGTGAACATGCAATCCCAACTACTCAGGTGGCTGAGGCAGGAGAATTGCTTTAACCTGGGAGGCAGAGGTTGCAGTGAGCCAAGATCACACCACTGTACTCTCCAGCCTGGGTGACAGATTGAGACTCCATCTCAAAAAAAAAAAAAAGAAAAAAAGAAAAAAAGAAATACACATATGTAAAAAGTACATGAAAAGTATATGAAAAGGAAACAGACATCCACAACCCCGGGTGTTGTGTGTGCCTCCCAGCACCCCGCAGGCCCACACTGTGGCTTGCTAGATGATTGTGACTGTGAAGACATTTTTATGCATTTTAGAATCAGCTTAATATGTGAAATGATAGGTATTATTCCAGGGTGCTAGTCTAAACCAACGATCAGAGGTTTGCTCAGTGAGAAGTGATTCTACACATGGTCTGTCGAATAGGACCACACTTTGTGCCTCCAGGACTTTGCACATACCGTTCCCTCTGCTGGGATTGCTCTTCCTGCGGCTCTTTGACCTGCCACTTCCTTCTCTTTCTTGGGATTTTAGCATCAAAGTCATCTCAGAAAGGCCCTCACTGACCACCAGCCACACTAATGCAGCCCCCGCCCCAGTGACTCTCTGACTCAAAGCCACGCTCATTCTTTCAAAGTCTTTTCATAACTAGCTTGTTTATTAACTTTTTTTTTTTTTTTCCAGAGATGGGGTCTCACTCTTGCCCAGGCTGGAGTACAGTGACGTGATCATAGCTTATTGCAACCCTGAACTCCTGGCCTTAATTAAGGGATCCTCTCGCCTCAGCCTCCTGAGTAGTTAGAACTACACACATGGCTTTTTTTTTAATCTAAAATTTTTTAAAATGTATTTTTTTGTAGAGATAAGGGTCTTACTACGTTGCCCAGACTGGCCTGGAACTCCTGGCCTTAAATGATTTTCCTGCCTTGATTTCTCAAAGCACTGGGTTTACAGGTGTGAGCCACCGTGTCGAGCCACTGATTTAAATTCTTGAGTGTAGATTTTCTTCCCAACCAGACCATGAGCCCCATGAGGTTAAAGCCAGGTCTGGACTGTCCAGTGTGGTTTCTCCACTGCTTTGAGTGGGGGCAGTCACAAAGCAGACTGGATTAGTTTTCCACTGTGACATAATAAATTGTCATAAACTTGGCAGCTTAAAACAATGTGCTTTTATGATCTCACAGTTTCTGTGGATCAGAAGTCTGGGCATGGCTTAGCCAGGCCCTCTGATCAAGGTCTCAAGGGTGGCAATCAGAGTGTTGGCTGGGGCTGGGGTCTCATTTGAGGCTTGGCTCCTCTCCCATGCTCCTGTGGTTGTTGGCAGAATTCATTTTCATGTAGCTATAGAACTCACAGCAGCTTGCTTCTTCAAGGAGAGTGGGAGAGCCATGTCTCTGGCTTCAAATCTCTTCTTTCAAAAAGCTGAGATTCTCTGTTAAAGAGCTCGATTGATTAGATCAGGCTCAACTAAGATAATCTCCCTTTGGATGAACTCAGGGTCAACTGATTAGGGACCTTAATTACAGCAAAGCTCATCTGGCTACAGAACATAATCTAATCACAGGAGTGAAATCCCATCCTATGGGCAAGTCCCACCTACATGCAAATAGAGGGTGTTGTACAGGGTGTGTTTGCTCCGGGGATGGAAATCTTGTGGGCTATCTTGAAAATTCTGCCTGCAACATTGGCTCTCAATAAATTTGTTGAATGGGTAAAACACCTGCCCTTCCAAATGCCTTCCTTCGTTTAAGATCTTTCCTTTGCCAGGAGTTCTTTCCAGCTTGCTGCCCACTTTGCTTGCCAAAATCTCGTTTATCCTCTGGCTCAGATTCCCTTCTCATTCAAGACTTCCTCACTGTTTCAGGCAGACAAAGGTTAAGATTTACCTTCCTCACTACATATGTGAGGCCAGATGGTTTCTTAGCTGTAACATTCTTATGTAGAGACACACACGCACATTCACATAAAAGGGATCACGTGGTTCCTGTTGACAACTGTAGACACTATCTTCTTCTCTGCCCTTCCCCTCACACCTGCCTTTCCATCTCCAAATATAGCTTACATTAAAAAAAGTGAAGGCCGGGCGCGGTGGCTCATGCCTGTAATCCCAGCACTTTGGGAGGCCGAGGCGGGTGGATCACGAGGTCAAGAGATCGAGACCATCCTGGTCAACATGGTGAAACCCCGTCTCTACTAAAAATACAAAAATTAGCTGGGCATGGTGGCACGTGCCTGTAGTCCCAGCTACTAGGGAGGCTGAGGCAGGAGAATTGCTTGAACCCAGGAGGCGGAGGTT
>PVKV010031418.1:0-21050 GCA_004027835.1 Alouatta palliata | reverse complement strand
CACAGATGAACGAGCGCGCGGCGCCAGGCTCTCTTGGGCCACCCTGAGTGAGTCTCGCTCGCCGCCCTGGCTGAGCCCTCTCCCCATGAGTAAGAGGCTGTGGAACCCCCGTGCGGCCGCCCTCCCAGGACAGCAGAGATCGCTGCGTCCTCAGGCCGGCGGCCCCCGGAGGAGGAGCAGGCGGGAAAGGGAAGGGATTGTTATTAAAGTCATCAGTTCTGGCGCCCGGGCCTTGGGGAGCCGAGCTTGGCTGGTAATTAGGGTCGTTAGGGGAGACGGAGCCGGCAGGGGCAGATGCCGGCGTGGGCAAGGAGCTGCAGGAGTCCAGGCTGCGGGGCGGGGCGGCCCCGGGACGGTCGGGGCGGGACCTTCACCACCTCCAGGGCGGGCCCGGCCCGCGCCTCCTCCTGGGCGGCCCGCACCGCTCCCGACTGCGGCCTGAAGGTGGCGCCGCAGGTCCTCACAAGCGCGGCTGGGCGGGACCCGGAGGAGTGGGGAGGGTCGTAGAGGGGGGGGGGGGGGGGGGGGGGGGGGGGGGGGGGGGGGGGGGGGGGGGGGGGGGGGGGGGGGGGGGGGGGGGGGGGGGGAGGGAGAGAGGGAGACAAATGCTGGAAGGGGGAGTGTCAGAGAAGGAGAGAAGAGAGGAGAGGTGAGGGGAGAGGAGTGCGGAGAAAGAGAGGGGTGAGAGAGAGAGAGAGGCTGGGTGGTGAGGGGAGACAGAAACCAGAGGGAGGGAGGAAGAGAGAAATCTCTCCCCACTCCCTGCCATTCGTGGTGGAGGGTGGTCTGAGGAGCCCGGATCCTCTTGGAACACCCCCTACCCCACGCTTACAGACAGTCTGACCCCGGTGGACCCCAGCCCCATCTTTCCACACCTCCCCACCCTCTTCTTCCCCCTCCCCACCCTGCCCTGGCCAGGCAGAACTGCCTGCCATTTCCAAGGGTGCCAGGCTCCCCTCCCTGCCAGTGCCCTGCCTGTGCCCAGCTGCTGCAGTAACCTTCTTCCCAGAGCCCCTTACCCTGGCTCCCCCACTTCTCCTTCAGGTCTCAGCCCAGACACCACCTCCTCCCAGAAGCCCTCACCACCTCCGCGTCCAGGGCCTGGCTGGCACCTGGCTTCCCCAGCCCCTCCTGCGTCTTCCCCCATCTCAGCACTGGCCAGGCTGGGTTGTGAGTGATTCTGTGTCTGTTTCTGCAGCCAGACTGGTGGCTCCCTGAGGACAGGAACACGGCCTTGTCCATCTCTGTGTACCCAGTGTGGCCAGCCCAGTGGATGAGCAGGCACAAGTGGGCTATAGATGATGCCTGAGGGATGAATGTATCCCAGGAGGGGCTGGGTGTGGGAGATGAGGAAGGAAAGGACTCGGAGCAGGAGGGAGAAAACACAGCAAGAGGAGTTAATTAGGAGAGAGGCCCGGGACGCCCCGGCACTGCGGGACTCCTGCCCTCCCAGGGACCTCAGTGACCTCCCTGCTGAGCTCAGCACCCACCTGGCTCTGTGCCCCTCTGAGCATCAGGAAGTTCCTCTTCCTCGTGGGAATCAGGGCTGCTTAAGTCACAAGTGACAGAATCTGCTCAGCTGCAGGGGAGGGGGCAGTTTGGCATAAGGACCCTGGTCTCTCAGATGCAACCAGGACTCAGGAGGGATCCGGGCTGGAGATGGGAGCACCAGCCAGAATGCAGAGTAACTCCCACCCACTTCATAAGACTTCGGGTCTCTACTTTTTTCATTTGTCACAAACCAGAAATGTATGCATCATCAGTTCACACAACCAGGAGACCCAACCAGCCTCTCTGTCTCAATTTCGAATTGGTAGCACAGGTACTCTGATTGGCCAAGCCTGGGCAGCTGTCTTCTCCCGGTCCAATGCATTGATGGGGTGGGGAGCAGGGCAGAAACAGGGCTTTGGGAGGCAGTGCAAAGCACACTGGGAAGTGGGGGCAGGGGAGACCACTGGCATCCTCACCATGACTTTGATGAGTTTGTGTAGTACCTGTTCTTTGCCAGACACTCAGAGGGGCCATTTGACATCTCAGGGAAACATCCCCCAGTCAATTCCTGCTTTCCCATTTGACAGATGACAGCCCTGTGCTCTTCCCATTCCCCGTGCTCCCACATTCTGTTCCCTCCTCTGCCACCACCTTGTTGGATTTTCTCCGACGGGCCCCCTGTCCTCTCTGGACTTCAGGGTCCCCCTCTGTCAAATGGGGAGGACAGACAGAGCTGTGAGGCTCCCTTTCACTCTGGCACTCAGAGTCTCTCTGCTCCATTTGAAGGCAGTTGCAGACCGGCAGAGGTCATCGTTCATACCTTTCCCTCCTCACGATCCCTTGTGTGGGGCCTTTGGAGGAGCCCCTGGGTAAATATTAACAGCACACAGTTGTGTTTATGTCTGAGAAAGAGGATGAGTCATTTCCTGCTTTTCTCCCAGACTCAGGATTGTAGCTAAGAAACGCTGGATCTTTGGCACGGCTGTGGGAGACCTGGCTCAATGGGGTCTCTACGGAGCAGAGCCACAGAATGGCTGCCCCACCAACCAGCTTGGGGCCTGATTGCCACCATCCCAAAGCCAGGCCTGGAGGCTTGGGGTCCAGCCCTGGCCCAGCAGTGTCTGTGCTATGTGGCTGGCTCTGCCTCTCGGGAAGACCATCGCATCTACTCAGCATGCACAGACAAAGCAGGCGTGTGGAGCCTGGAACGCGGAGGGGCCTGGGGATCCTGGTTCTCATGCCACTGCCTTCCCCCTGCCCTGCTAATCACACTGGATGCTCGTCTGTCTTCCCTCCCCGGTGTAAACTTCTCAAGGACAGGGCCCAGGCCGGGTTTCCCTTGGTGGCCCAGAGCTGACACGGGACCTGGAACTCTGGAAGGCCTCCGTCCAGCTCATGCTGACCCTTTCACCGTCCTCAGCACCTCCTGGCCTGCCTCCCAGAAGCCAGGCTTGTGCCTTTTTAACCTGTTTCTAAGTGAGAGCAAACAAGCCAGAATAGACAACCAGAGAATAGACCCAGGTCAGACCCAGAGGAGTCCCAGAAATCCGGGACTGAGAGAATCCAGTTGTATCTGGGCTGTTCTGTCAGATGGAGGAGACATCCGTGCTCAGGACTGGGGGGCCACTCTCTTCTGCCCTGCAGATGCAGCAAGGAGAAGAGGGGTCTGCCGTATCCTGGGCCTGTCTCCTTCTGAGGCCGGCTGCCTTGTCATCCATCGGTTCCAGGAGCTGTCCCTTGCTGTTCTGCTTAAGCCAGTTTGAGTTGCTTCCTATACATGCACCAGAGCACCAGCTAATCTGCTCACAGAAGGTCTTCGTGTGCCAAGCGCCCAGCCATTTCACGCCATTCTCTTACAGACCCTCACTTCAGACCTAAAGGCTACACGTAATCATTCTCCCATCTCAGCGGGACAAAGTCTCAAAGTCACAAAGCTGGCACAGGGAGAGCTCAGACTGATTGCCTGAGGGCCCCCAGAGTAAGACCTGATTTTCCCACGGCCCTAGTAGGATCTTCTCCCACCCAGACCTTCTACAATCAAATGGACTGGGCACCCACCAGACCCCACCGACTCAGGCCTGGGTGCTCAGCAGCCCTAAGGAGAGCTGGGAGCTTAGTGAGCCCCTGGGGCAGCCCTGCAGTGAGCAGTCTGGAGCTTGGAGAATGGATAGCTGGTGGGGATGGGGGGCACTACACACATCGCTATCCAAACAGGACAGTCTGGCTCTCCATTCTGAGTCATTTGAATGATCCGAGGGTAATTGGAATCACGGAGCCATCTATTACTTCTCTCAGGCCACAGATGATTGTCTGGCGGCTACAGGTCCCTTGTACAGGGACCGAAATGACCTTCCGTTTTTCTCTCCTAGATGAGCCAGTGGATTCTTTTTTTTTTTTTTTTTTTTTTTTGAGACAGTCTTGTTCTGTCTCCAGGCACCAGGCTGGAGTGCAGTGGCGCAGTCTCGGCTCACTGCAATCTCCGCCTCCCGGGTTCAAGCAATTCTCCTGCCTCAGCCTCCCGAGTAACTGGGACTACAGGCGCACGCCACCACACCCAGCTAATTTTTGTATTTTTAGTAGAGATGGGGTTTCACCATGTTGGCTAGGATGTTCTCGATCTCTTAACCTCATGATCCACCCACCTCGGCCTCCCAAAGTGCTGGGATTTTCAGGCGTGAGCCACCGCACCTGGCCAAGCCCGTGGATTCTTTCCAGGGCCATGGCCCCCATGCAGACCTGACACCCACTCCCCATCAGCCCTCCAGACATTGAGAGTAATTGGCCACCTGTGCTGTCCTGGGTGGGGTGGGGGATGACCCCAGTGCTTTCAGACAGAGCTATTTATAGGGAGGGCATGGCAGGCAGGAGCACCTGAAGCCTATTCTGCTGACATCAGCAGACTGTGGGCAGCAGCTGTCCCCACTGTCCAGGAGCTGCCTTCAAAGCGAAGGGAAGTAGTAGTGGAGGAGGCTGGAGGCTATCGTCCCCAGCTCCTTCATTACACTGCCCAGGGGACACTGTTCCAGAGAGGAATAGACACATACCTAGTGCCTCCCAGCAAGGCTGTGACATGGCCAGCCATACTGAGTGGATAGAGATTCCATAAACACCGTGGGCTAGGTATTATGCAGAGCTCTGGACACAAGCGTAAGTCAGACAGACAGAGTCCCCAAACTCTTAGACATCACAAAATCAGCTGGGAGAGAAGCCACTCATTATTTGCAAATTGCGTAGTGTGTGCCTCCGTCTTGGGGTCAGGGAGGGCTTCCCTGACAGATAGGAAGAGGAGCAAGAGGAGGGAAGGGCGTTCCAGGTAGAGGCAGCAGAGCCAGAGGTGTTTGGGGGCCACTGCAGAGCTGTGTGGGGGAACAGAGGGAGGGAGGGGCAGAGAGGCAGAAGGGCCAGTGGGAGCCCAGGAGTCTGCAGGGCCCAGAGCACATAGCATTGTGGGGAGTTTGATTCAAACCCAGAACTGTGGACTCTAACTCCAGGCTTGGTCAATGATCTAACCCCCAACATGGCTATTTCTGCACAGTGGGTCTTCATTAAACTAAAGAAAGAAAACAGGTTAAACACTTCGGTTGCCAAGGGACACAGAAAGCGAGAAGGAAAACAAGCCAGCGTTTGAGCCAGGGTCTGCCATTGGCCATTTGCAAAGCCCTTTTCACATCTGTTATTTCATTTGGTTTTTACCATAAGCTGAAGGCTACAGAGCTCTGTCTTCAATATGCAGGTGAGTCACCTGACGCTTGCTTAAGGGACCTGTCTAAGGACTTCTAGCTAATGAGGGGAGAAAACAGATCTGCATTCAAGCCTGTCTAATTCCCAAATTCCATTTCCACATCTTTCGCGAGACTGCCAGGCAGCATTTTATATAGAGGAGTGACTTTTAATCTGGTCGTAGAAAGCAGAAAGGAACAGGAATCAGATGACAGGGAAGGGAGAGAGAGGAAAGTCTGGGGCGGGGCCTGGGCAGAGGCAGGCTCTGCAAGTGCAGTCAGCATGCTAGTAAGAACAACAGCAGCTGCCTTTACTTGAGCATTTATTATGTGCCAGGACTTTGCTGGCACCTGAGATATGTCACATTTACTCTTCAAATGGCCTGTGATGGGATGCTGTCACAGTTGGCCGGCCAGTGGTGGAGCTGGGATCAGACCCAAGTCTGTCTGAGTGGAAACTGAGGGCTCAACTGCCACCCCCACATGGAACTTCTGCTGCCAAAATCTCTCCCTGGCCGTGACTTCTGTGCCTCTGTTTCTTCATCTGTAAAATGAGGATACCTGTGGAACATGAGGAAGATATTTTTGTCCATCAGAATTTTTCTTAGGAAGAAAAATGCAATATTTATTTGAAGGTAGGAACCCATGTGGTTACAATAGCCAACACCCTAAGGGTGCAGGAACAGCTGGTGCCAAGACTTTGTAGAGGGAAGCAGGTAGAAGCAGTGTGCGCGAGATGGGTTAGACGCCCGCTTCCTCAAGAAAAGAGGGGCATGGGGAAGTGTAGAACAGCCAGCAAGGAGGTGTAGTCTATGCCTTCGCTTCCATTCACAAATCTGTAGTAGCCAAATGGAGCTGGGCTTTGTGGGTTTTTTTGTTAGTTTGTTTTTTAATGAAGTCTTGCACTGTCACCCAGGCTGGAGTGCAGTGGTGTGATTTCAGCTCACTGCAACTTCCACCTCCCAGGTTCAAGCGATTCTCCTGCCTCAGCTTCCCGAGTAGCTGGGATTACAGGCATGGGCCACCACGCCTGACCAATTTTTGTAGTTTTAGTAGAGACGGGGTTTCACCACATTGGCCGGGCTGGCCCTGAACTCCTGACTTCAGGTGATCCGCCTGCCTCTGCCTCCCAGTGTGCTGAGATTACAGGCGTGAGGCACCCACGCCAGCTGGGCTTTGCATTTGAAATAACCCAGGATGAAAGAGACCCATCCAGGGGGACAGGGGAACCCAGCTGCAGGAGCAGGAGCCCTGGAAATCAAGACAGTGTGGCCACAGACTGCCCAGGTCTGGAGCTGGTTATACCAGGTTCTCCCAGGGCCAAGAATGCCCTAGTCGGCACCTGGTTCCGCTGATCTTTCTAGTCATATCTTCCTTCTCATCATCCCCTGATGCTCTCTGCAAGCCATGCTCATGATCCTTCAAAGGACAAGCCTCCTCCTGCCCTCCAGACTCCAGTGCCCGGTGTCCTGAATCCTCATTCTCACGTCCTCCATGGTATCATCTTCAGCTCCCCTGACCCATAGGTCATTGTGTCACCTGGGTGTGGTAGAGAGAGTAACTGGCTGTGACACTGTGGTCTCCCATTCACTTTCTCCTGGGTGAGTTCTATTACACTTCAGTTTTTCCACCTGCACATTTACAAAGTGAGCTCTGACCCTCCATGTGAAAAGCAAAGCAAGGCAAGGCTACAGGAGAAAGGAAGGGGCGGGAAGAGGAAAGTTAGGCTGAGAAAGTTTTCTTCTCTTCCTGGTTTGCTGGAAGTTCTCATCAAGAATTAATGTTGAATTTTGTCAAATGCTTTTTTGTATCTATTGAGTTCTGCATATAATCTTTCCTTTTTAATTTTTTGAATGTTAAACCAATCTTGCATTTGTGGATAATCCCTGCTAGGTTGTGATGTGCTCTCTTTTTTATTTTTGTTGATTTCTATCTGCCAAAATATCATTTAGAATTTTTACAACTATGTTCTTGAGGGTTATTGGTCTGTAGTTTTCTTTTTTTGTGATGTCTTTGTCAGATTTTGGCATCAGGATGATGCTGGCCTCATAAAATAAGTTGAGAGGTATTGTTTGTAGATATCTCCCTTAACTGTATGTACCTGAAAAGCTTTCTGGTCCCAGAGTTTTCTTTATGGGAGGGATGGGTAACGACAAATTCAACTTGTTAAAGAGATATAGGGCTATTCAGGTTATCTATTTCTTCTTAGGTGAGCTTAGAAAATTTGTATCTTTCAAAAAATTTGACCATTTCATCTAAGTTTTCAAATTTATTGTCATAACATTTCCTTATTTTTCTTTTAATATCAGTACACTCTACGGTGATGTTACCTCTCTCATCACTAGTATTAACCATTTGTATTTTCTCTATCTATTTTCCTGATCTTTCTGGCTATCTACACTCTCATTTCATTGATCTTCTGAAAGCACTAGCCTTTGGTTTCTATTGCTTTTCTGTTTCCAGTTTCATTAATGATTACTATTGTCTTTATTCTTTTTCTGCTGCTTACTTTGGGTTTAATTTGCTATTATTTTCCTAGTTTCTTAAAACTGAGGTTGTTAATTTGAAAATGTTTTTCTTTCTAACATAGGCATTTGGTGCTGTACATTGTTCCCCTATATACTATTTTGTTGCATGCTCCACATTTCAACATGTTATATTTTCTTTTTCTTTTAGCTCAAAATACTTGTTAGGATCTCTTTCAGCTCCCCTGACCCATAGGTCACTGTGTCACCTGGGTGTGGTAGAGAGAGTAACTAGCTGTGACCCTGTGATCTCCCATTCACTTTCTCCTGGGTGAGTTCTATTAGACTTCAGTTTTTCCACCTGTTCCATGAGTGGGTCCCAACAGGTCTTCCAGCTCCACTGTCCTCTGATTAGGATCAATATAATCTCTTTGTTCCCTGAGTGAAAAACTGGACCCCTAAGAGTTCAGTGTCTCAGTTGTGGTCAGGGCCAAAGAAGCTATAAAAACCTTGCTTCCTGACTCTGAGTGAAGGGCTTTTTCACACTCAAATTTTCGTTTATGCAAGAGCTTATTAATCAGCTCCCTCATTCCAGGCACGAAGTGCTAAGCACTTCATATGTGATGTCTCAGCCTGTGAAGTAGGTGCAGTTCTTATGGCCGTTTTACAAATGTTTCAATGAGGACTTGGTGATATGATGTTTCTTGTTCCAGCTGTTTTCTGAAGGAAGTAGAAAAGTCTGGGTTCAAATCTGGGTTTGTCCAACTCAAGCCTGGGCCCTTAATCACTTGACTGTTCTGTCTCTTTCCACTTCACCACCACCAGTTCTGTTCCCTTTCTGAGTCAGTCTGTGAACACAGCCTTGGGAGTTTCAGGGAGAGGTAGCAGAGGAGAAAAGCCCAGAGCAGTGGGAGGCAGGCAGGCAGGAGGGAGAAGAGAGAGTAAAAGGGAAAAGCTTTCTAATTATGAAAAAGTCTTTTGACCTTTTCATGTTCATCCAACTAAGTCAAAAGGCATTGGACTTCGGTGCACCATCTTTAAGGATAAATGTAGATTAATGAGGAAAATCTGCTGTGCTAAGTTTAGAAAACATAGAGATCAAATTGAGCATGATATTAAGTCTGATAATGCCATGTCACAGGCTGGAGTCAGAAGCAGAGCATGGGTCCTGCTCATGCTCCCCACCATGTCCTCAGACCCTGCTAAGAAGCAGAGGCCTAGCTTCATTAAAGATCAACACCAGGGAGAAGGAGCAGGAAAATTTAAATGGGAGTCTCCGTAGTCCACCCTCCTTTCTCTGTCTTAAGACCAATTCATGGCCTTGGAAATTTCAGCAAAGCTTAAAGTAGGGGTTTTCAGGGGCTGGTTCCTGTTGGGTACTTTGTTCACTGAGAAACACTGCAGAGCAGAACTTAGACATTTAATATGTGGGTGGGGGATCAACTAGAATTCAAAAAAGTCAAGAGTCGGGAGAAGAAGGTGATTCCATCCCGGATATCCAACTCCTTGCTGAATTCCCACCAGCCCTGAAATCTCAGACAAAGTGTCTTCTGTCTCTGAGCCTCAGTTTCCACACTTCTATAACAAGGCTCACCTTTCCTGTGTTGCAGCGTAGGATTAACTGAGATAATGTATATAAAGGTGCCTGGTTCATCTCTTCCATTATTCAATAAATGTTTATGGATGCCAACCATGGTATGGGCCCTGGGAGACATCAGGCAGGAAAGCAGGCCTGCAAGTCCACTTGGCCTCTGTATTAGTTAGTTCTCACACTGCTATAAAGAACCACCTGAGACTGGGTAATTTATGAAGAAAAGAGGTTTAATTGACTCAGTTCCACAGGCTTAATCAGAAGCATAACTTGGAGGCCTCAGGAAACTTACACTCATATCAGAAGGGGAAGCAAGCACCTCTTCACATAGTGGCAGACAGAGAAAAAGAGTGAAGGGGGAAGTGCCACACACTTTTAAACCATCAGCTCTCATGAGAACTCACTCACTATCACAAGAACAGCGTAAGAGAAATCTGCTCCCATTATCCAATCACCTCCCACCAGGTCCTTCCCTCAACATTAGGAGTTACAATTCAATGTAAGATTTGGGTGGGGACGCAGCACTAAACCGTATCATTCTGGCCTTGGCCTCTTCCAAATCTCATGTTCTTCTCACATTTCAAAGCACAATCATGCCTTTCTAACAGTCTCCCAAAGTCTTAGCTCATTCCAGCATTAACCCAAAAGTCAAGTCCAATGTCTCATCTGAAACAAGGCAAGTCTCTTCTGATTATGAGCCTGTAAAATAAAAAACAAATTAGTTACTTCCAACATACAATGGGGGTACAGGCATTGGGTAAATGCTCCCATTCCACATGGGAGAAATTGGCCAAAACAAAAGGACTATAGGTCCTGTGCAGTCATTAAGTCTCAAAGCTCCAAAATCATCTCTTTTGACTCAGTGTCTCACATCCAGGGCACACCAATGCAAAAGCTCCCAAGGTTTTGGGCAGCTCTGCCTCGGTGGCTTTGCAGGTTACAGCCCCTTAACACAGCTGGTGCTGAGTGCCTGTGACTTTTCCAGGGGTATGGTGCAAGCTGTCAGTGGATCTACCATCCTGGGGTCTAAAGAACAGTGCCCTCTTTTCACAGCTCCACTTGGCAGTGCCCCAGTGGGGACGCTGTGGGGATTCCAGCCCCACATTTCCCTCCACACTGCTCTAGTAGAGACTCTCCATGAAGGCTCCGCCCCTGTAACAGAGTTCTGCCTGAACATCCAGGCATTTCCATACATCCTCTGAAATCTAGGTAGAGTTTCCCAAACCTCAACTCCTGTCTTCTGTGCACCCACAGGCCTAATACCATATGGAAGTCTCCAAGGCTGGGGCTTACATGCCCTGAAGCAATGGCCCAAGCTGTACCTTTGCCCCTTTTAGCCATGGCTGGAGCTGGAGCAGCTGGGACACAGGGTGTCATGTCCCAAGGATGCACAGAGCAATGGGACCCTGGTCCTGGCCCACAACACCATTTTTCTCTCCTAGGCCCCCAGGCTTGTGATTAGAGGGGCTGCTGTGAAGGTCTTTGAAAGTCCCTGGAAAACATTTCCCCCATTGTCTTGGCTATTAGCATTAGGCTCCTGTTTACTTATATAAATTTCTGCAGGTGGCTTGGGGTTAATTCCTCCCCAGAAAATGGGTTTTTCTTTTCTACCACATGGTTCAGGCTGCAAATTTTCCAAACTTTTAAACTCTGCTTCCCTTTTAAATATAAGTTCCAATTTCAGACCATCTCTTTTTTATGCAAATGAGCATAGGCTTTTAGGAGCAGCCAGGCCACATCTTCAATGCTTGGCTGCTTAGAAATTTCTTCTGCCAGATACCCTAAATTATCTCTTTCAAGTTTGAAGTTCCACAGATCTCTAGAGCAGGGGCACAATGCTGCTAGTCTCTTTGCTAAAGCATAGCAAGAATGACCTTTGTTCTAGTTGCAAAAAGTTTCTCATCTCCTCTGAGACCACTTCAGCCTGGATTTCATTTTCCACATCACTATCAGCATTTTGGACTCTAGAAAGTTCCAAACTTTCTCACATCTTCCTGTCTTCCTCTGAGCCCTCCAAAATGTTCCAAACTCTTCCTAAACCAGTTCCAAAGTTGCTTCCACATTTTCAGGTATCTTTATAGCAGTGCTCCACTCACAATACCAATTTTCTGTATTAGTCTGTTCTCATACTGCTATAAAGAACTACCTGAGACTAGATAATTTATAAAGAAAAGAGGTTTTGTTAACTCACAGTTTCACAGGCTTAACAGGAAACATGACTGAGTGGCCTCAGGAAACTTACAATCATGGCAGAAGGGAAGAGAAAGCAAACACCTTCCTCACATGATGGTGGAGACCAAGAGAGAGTGAGGTGGGAAGTGCCACATGATTTTAAACCATCACGTTGTCACATAACTCCCCAGTGGGTTCACCTTGCCTGCTGCCTAGATAGAGCTGATTTATCAAGACAGGTGAATTGCAATGGAGAAAGAGTAATTCATGTAGAGCTGGCTGGGAGTCCGGAGCTTTCTTATTACTCAAATCAGTCTCCCTGTGTGTTCACATTCAGGAACCAGAGTTTTTAAAGATCATTTGGTGGGTACAGGCTCGGGAAGTGGAGAGTGTTGATTGGTCAGGTTGGAGGTGGAATCATAGGAAATGGAAGTGAGTTTTCTTGCTGTCTTCTGTTCCTGGGTGGGATGACAAGAACTGGTTAAGCCAGATCACCAGTCTGGGTGGTGTCAGCTGATCCATCAAGTGCAGGGTCTGCAAAGTATCTCAAACACTGATCTTAGGTTTTACAATACTGATGTTATCCCCAGGAGCAATTTGGGAAGGTTCAGACTCTTGGAGCCAGAGGCTGCATGACCCTTAAACTGTAATTTCTAATCTTGTAGCTAAGTTGTTAGTCCTTCAAAGGCAGACTGGTCCCCAGGCAAGAAAGGGGTCTTTTTGGGGAAAGGGCTATTATCAATTTTGTTTCAGAGTCAAACCAGAAACTGAATTTCTTTGCAAGGTTAGTTTAGCCTATGCCC
Organism: Alouatta palliata; assembly: GCA_004027835.1. Taxonomy (NCBI): domain Eukaryota; kingdom Metazoa; phylum Chordata; class Mammalia; order Primates; family Atelidae; genus Alouatta; species Alouatta palliata. The sequence goes on along the minus strand of PVKV010031418.1, from coordinate 8,809 downwards.
AGGAATAAACAAGGACAGCTTAAAAGTTAGAAGCAAGATGGAGTCAGTTAGATCTGATCTCTTTCACTATCATAATTTCCTCTGTTACGATTTTACAGAGGTGGTAAAGATCTCATGAGAACTCACTCACTGGCACAAGAACAGCACGGGTGAAATCCGCTCCCATGATCCAATCGCCTCCCACCAGGTCCCTACCCCATCGTTGAGAGTTACAATTCCACATGAGATTTGGGTGGGGACACAGCTCCAAGCCATATTAGCCATGATTCACCTATCCAGGACTCACACACATCCGTGAATGCGACTTCCACTGAAGCCATCTAGAAGCCGGTGGTTAAGTGGCCTGATAATTGGGTGAGGCAGGGTATGAGCCTGACTGTGCTGCTAACCCACTATGCAACCTCAGGGAGCTCCCTCAGCCTCTCTGAGCTTCAGATGTTTTTAATCTGTGTGGAGAGTGAGGACCACAGATAAGCCTGAGAGCTAGACTGTCTAAGAGTGGGCTCAGAGTCTGCTTCTAGAGGCTTCCATACCATAGATCTATCAAGGCATTTGGGAGTTATTGTAGCATCAGAGCAGTGATGAGAATTCTTCCTAATATGGAACTCCATACCATTTCTCCAATAATGGTTTCCCTACTGGGAAGAGACTGGATTCCGTGATATAGAAAAACCCCAAAACTAGTCTTGCTCAGACAGCCTTTACAGAGATAGTAATACAGCCTTGAGTTCAAATTCGGTTTGCATGACTTCTGCAGGTCACTCCCTATCTGAGCCTCAACTTCCTCATTTATAACATGGGAATAATTACCTTGCAGGGCTGACAGAGTGTGTGAAAACTCATAATCTGGTCCAGTTGAAGCCTTTGTTATGCATTTGTGTCCTTCCTGAAGAACCTGAGGGCTGCAGTTTTTCCACCCTTTAAAATCCCTCCCTCACACCCCACCCCACCTAGAACAGCCTAGGGTTACAGAGACCTCTGAAGGCCTTTCTGATCTCTTGACAACCTCTGTTATCCCTCCCTGTTGATAATTCCCAAAGCCCTCACCCACTAGGAGCTCTGCCTGCAGCTGGGCCTCCTACAATGACCACAGAGGCATCTGCTCTGAGCTGGGGGCTTTGCTGGTTTATAGTGGATGCACCCAGCAGCCCTGCAAGGCGGGCCTGAGCTCCTGCTTACAGATGGGAAACGGGGGCCCAGAGGCAGGTCGAGCACTTGGAGGTCACACACGCAGCAAGCAGCAGAGCTAGGGTCAGGCCACTCCCTTCCAGTCTCATAGCGTGCACCCTCCCTGTACCTGCTGCCTCTGGGCTCTGCCCCTGAACAGGTCAGTAACATTACCCAGCGCTGACTCCTCAAACTGGGCTCCGTGGGCCAATTCATTCAATCCTCACAACACCCCCGAGGAAGGGGCTGTTAGGATTTACAGGTAAGGAAATGAAGGCACAGAGAGGTGTAGCCCAGAGTTGACCACCATGATGAAACCTCTGCCCACCTTACTCTAAGGCCCACACTCCTAACCCAGATGCTTCCGCAACGACTTGCTGCTTCCTCCACCTGGGCAGCCACCACCCCACCCTTTATCCACTTCCATCTGGAAAAAATACATTCTTGGGTCAAAAGCCAAATCAAGTGCCACCTCCTCTTGGAAGCTTCCCTTGACCTCCCCTCCAAAGCAGCCCCATACCCAGGCAGAGTCCCTCTGTGAGCACAAAAATCTCCCACATCCCTGGGATATGCCCATGTATCCTTGCCATCTAGACAATGGATCTGAAGGGTGTGATACAAGGTGGCCTCAATAAACCTTGATGAAGGACCTGGTTATTTAATAGAAACTGTACTGGCCCAGGGAGTCCGGGGACTGGACATTCCCTTGCTGCAACAGTCTTGGGTGCCTTTGGTTGAATCATTTTATACCACGAAGAGGGAGAGCGGACTTCAAACTGCCTCAAAACTAAGAGGGATGGGGACAGCTCATCTCCTGAAATTCCTTCTAATGAAACATTCACAGGCACTGCAATGTGCTGGCCCCTCACTGCTCTCTGTCCTCTCACTCTGCTTTCATTTCTTCACAGCACTGGATGCTGTACATTCCAGGTTTATTTTCTTTTCCCTGCAGTAGAATATCAGTTCCCCTGGGGCAGGGAACTGGGTCTATCTTGTACCACCAAGTGATTCCTTTGCCTAGAAGAGGGCCTGCTTGTGGTGAGGGCTCAGAAAGTGTTCGCTGAATGAGTGAACTGATGGACGGACAAATGATGAAAACCACGGGGGTCTAAGGTCAAGGAGATCTGGGTTCAAGCCTCGGCTCTTCCCCTGAGCTCTGGTATATGCCTGAGCTTTTGTCTGTGATTCTCCGTTCTCTTTGTTCTAACCTGGAGCCATTCTCTGCAGTGCCTGACTTATACGATGTGCTTGCAACAGCCGGAGGGCTGAGTCCAGTACACGTTCTCTCTGTGGCTATAATCAAGCTACACTCACAGGCTGTGGCTGTAGGACTTGGGGCAAGCGGCTGTCCTCTGAGTCCCAGTTTGCTTATCATTGTATCACCCATCCTGGAAGGTGGTTGTGAGGCTCAGTAAAATGAGAATGAGAATGAGGCTGTGATGATAGCCAGAATAATTAAGTACTTCCTAAGTGTTTAGCCCTGGTTTCACACAAATTCATATATTTTATCATTATCATAATGATATTATATAACAGTATTATACATTAATACAATATCATATTCTATTATAATAATGATAAAATATGTGAATTTAATACAACCCTAGGAAGTGGTATTATCATTATTTCCATTTTACACTTAAGAAAACTTAGGCAGGGCAAGGAAGTAACAGGCCCTGGGCCACCAATACGTGAGCAGTGGGCCTCAGTGATGTGGGTGCCGCAAATGCCACACTTGGCCCTTGTCCTGCAACTCGGCGGGGACAGTTTCTGCTTAGCTGCTCTGTACCCTACTTGGAGGCGGGTAATGTTTGATCAACTATTAGTTCTTCAATCATTCTATTGCTTAAAAAAAAAAAAAAAAAAACACAAATGGGGCCATTGGTCCTGGGGAGAGGGCAGAAGGAGGCCACAGAGGGCTGGAGATTGGAGGGGTGGGGAAGTGAGAACAGCACTCGGATGGATGCAGAGAAGTGGGAGAAGACAAGCAGTGTTTTTAGGTGTGTGCTTATTTATTTGAACTCAAATAGACTTCCAAGTCTCTACGGCGACTTCCGGTATCAGGAGGGAAGAGAGAGAGTGAAGTCGGGAGCTTGGGGGACGTGACCACCAGGCTGCAGGGACATGGGGAGGTACAGCAGCAAATGCTGGGACTGCACCAGCCCACAGGGTTCATGGCAGCCAGCAGGGAGGGCCTGGGGCTTCTGCAAGGAATGGACATTTCCTGAGCATCTGATGTGGGCCAGGCTCTGCAAATGCAGCAGAAAACAAGGGAGGCAGGTCTTGTCCTCATGGAGTGCTCATGGGGGACAATAGAGGCAGGGACATATCAGAGTGTGAGCCAGAATTGGTTGGTTCATTGGTATGGTGCCACAGTGGCGTGATTATGCAAATGTCTCTGGGGCTACTGGTCATCCAGGTAACTTGCTCCACTGTCGTTAATGTGGGTGAGTAATCAAGTAAGGAGATGTGTGCTCACCTCCATCTGCCCGGATCTTCGTGCTTCGCAAAGAGCTTCATCGATGTTACCATCTGGGTGGGTGGGAAGCAGGGAGGTCAGGGAGGTCCAGGGTCCACCATGTCAAGGGCACAGGTGACCCTCCCCGGGGCCCTAGCCAGGTTCTTCTGCAGGGTCGAGGGGGCAGAGCAAGGGACAGTGAGGGATGTGGGGTAGAGGTGGGGAGTGGGACCAAAAGAGGAAGATGCCCATCTTAGGCAATTAACCAGGCAGAAGAGGCTGTGTGTGTGAAAAGAGACAGAAAGAGAATGCTTCTTTGAGCTCCCATACTACACACACACACACACACACACACACACACACACATACACACACACACGGACACAAGATGCACACACAGACATGTGCATAGAGGTACATGCATACATACATGCACACACAATGACACAGGCATGTGTGTACACAGGTACTCGTGGGTACACACAGAGGCACAAACCACAGCACATTTGCCTTCTTCCTGAAACTTGTCACTTTCTAATTCCACATTGTGCTATGACTATTGGATAACTGTGTCCCACCTGCACCCAGACTCTGATCTGCTCTGGGACAGCAAGGGCGGGCTGGATGGAGGCATGGCTCTGCATTGCAGGCCCAGCAGCAGGACAGTACCCAGCACATAGTAGGCGCTCAATAATCAGTTCTGGTGTGAGGGCGCTGGTGCTGACATGTTGAAGAGGAAACTGGGCAGAGCCGCTTGATGCAGGACTCAGGATGACTTCCGGGAGAAGGCCTCTCATCTCACCCTAATTGGCACTTAAGTATCCATAAGTGGTTTGTTTTGCTTTTTTTTATTATTATTATTATACTTTAAGTTCTGGAGTACACGTGCAGAATGTGTAGTTTGTTACATAGGTATACACGTGCCATGGTGGTTTGCTGCATCCATCACCCCATCATCTACATTAGGTATTTCTCCTAATGTTATCCCTCCCCAATTCGCCCCCACCCCCTGCTATCCCTCCTCTAGCCCCCCACCCCCAACAGGCCCCGGTGTGTGATGTTCCCCTCCCTGTGTTCATGTGTTCTCCTTGTTCTTAAACACAAATCAGCACAGGATTTGGGACATGGAACTCAGAGCGAGGGCTGGGAAGAGCCGTCTCCACACTCAGCAGGCTTTACCTTGCTGGCTGCAGCATTTCAATGTCTCTCACCACTACCACCCTCCAGCTACCATACCTCCAGTGCACTCAACACTCAGTAGGAGGCTGGGTGTGGTGGCTCACGCCTGTAATACCAGCACTTTGAGAGGCTGAGTCAGGCGGATCACCTGAGGTCAGGAGCTCGAGACCAGCCTGGCCAACATGGTGAAACCCTGTCTCTAAAAAAAAAGAGAAACAAACAGTAGGGTTTCCAGGGAGCAGAGTAACAGTGAGCATCTACTGATCACTTACCGTGTGCCCAATGCCTACTCCAGCACCTTACATATACTAACCCATTTAACCTTCATATCAGCCTGTCGAGGTAAGTACTATCCCCGTGTGACAGACGGGGAGGCTGGGGTACAGAGAGGTGAGGCCGCTCACCCAAAGCCTCATAGCTGGTGAGTACAGGGGTGGTTGAAGCTTGGGCTCCAGAGATACTCTGGCCTGGTTTAAATACCCTGGCACTTGGATGACACTGGATGCCTTGTCTGAAAAATGGGATCACAGGAACAGTCCCTGGAAGGACCATGGTGAGGACTGAAGGAGACAACGAAGGTGCTTGATCAATGTCCCTTCCACACATAGACTCATAGTGACCATGGAGATGTCTGAGACCGGCCCAAGGAACCAGAATTTTGGCACTGGAAGGGCCCTTGAGCACTGAGTTTAATAGCCCATTTTACAGACTAGAAAACTGAGGCCCCAAGAGGGAAGCAATTGGTCTGAGGTTGCCGGAATTAACTGACATCTTCTCATTCATGGGCCAGTGTTCCTTCCTCAGCCACAGCTGTAGTTCAGTGTTGCCTCTAAATCAAAATAATCATCCATCAAATAAGGGAAAGGTAAGAACGAGGGTCCCAGCGGACTTGAGAGGACTCGGGCTGTGCTCACCTGCTCCTCGTGACAGCAGGAGATGAGCAGGGGTGGGGGCTGAGGACAGGGCACCCGGGCCAGCCTTTCTACCACCGAAATACAGGCATGGCTCCCCTGGTCTGGGGCCCTCTAGGAGCACCTCAGGGCTGAGCATATCCCTCGGCTCACCTTCCCAGGCCCGTCCCAGCCTCCCCTCGGCAGCATCTCTTGCCACACCCAGCCCTACCAGGACCTGCCCCCTTCTCTGAGTCGTGTGTCACTCTTCTTCTGAGTTAGACAATTCACTGAAAATCCATTTCTAGAGCCCAACTCTCAGATAAACAACTCCTCATAAACTAGTTGGCAAAGGTGGCATGCTAAATGACTCATTTACCAAGAACAGTGGGACAAACACTTTGACACACAGGTGGCTGAGCAGCCCATAGCGTGGGGTGGTTCATCTGCTGAAGGATTTTTTATCCAGCCCCTGCTATGTCCCAGGGCAGCAACGTACAATGTTTAGGAGCGAGAGAAGTCCCTCTCCCTGCCAGAGGCATAAATGGGGCGAGAGATAACAAAAGCAGTGAAAGGAATGGAGAGGGAATTGGGACCATTCACACCTTCTCTTGGGGCCCTGGCTGGCCTGGCAGCCCTGCCCGCTGTCCCACTGCCCCTCCCACCTGAGCACTGCTGGGGCTTCCACACTAGGCCTTCCCTTCCATCCCACTGAACACAGCCCTGCATCCACCCGAACCCTCTGCCTCTGCCTGCAGACCCAGACCACTCACCTAGAGCCTGCGCCTGTGCTCAGCTCCTACCACTAACCCTGGTGAGAGGAGAACACCCCTGCCTCAGGCCCTGCCAATCCAGTCCTCGTGGCCAGAGTGATAGGCAGGTCCCATCACCTGCCCTCTCGGGAGCAATGGCCTCATTACTATGGGAGAGGATCTCTGGCTGTGATTATAGAATTCATATCCTGCTCCTCTCACCAAACAGCATCTACTACTTTAAGCAAATAAAAATAGACACAGCTAAAGCAAACTGGAAAAATCAGTAAGTCATAAAAGTTAACATGAAAGCAAACATGATCTCAATCACAGGAGGGTGTCTGGGCAATCCAGTCCAGCTATGCACCAAAGGGGCCAAGAATCCTAGCAGAGGTGTGGCCTTGATTGGGAATTGGGGGCAAGCTCAGGGGCCCCGCACTTCATCCCTGCTCCAGCATTTCCCTGCAATCCAAGGCAGTGGTGGAAGGAGCTGGACTGGTCCGTGTGTTCCTGAGTAACTCTTGCTTCGGGTCCATTCATTACTCAGCACTATGCTTTGAGTGTCCACCGTGTGCCAGGGCACTGTCGACAGCACAGCGGTCAGGTGTGTGTGTGCTGAACGTGGACTTTCTGGGTTCACAGTCCATCTCTGTCACTTACCAGCTGTGGGTCCCAGAACGGGTTACTCAGCCACTCCATGCCTCAGTGTCTCATCTGCAGAATACGATGATATTATTTATCTCCCAGTGCTCTGGGAAGATCTAAGGTAGATAATTTACGCAAAGTGTTCCCATCAATTGCTGACACATAATAAGCTCTTGATGCATGTTAGCAATGTTAGGCTTGTACGAGTTCTTCACTGAACACAACAGCTATTGTCCCTGCCTTGCAAAGCATACTACAGGGGAGCAGTCCATTGGACAGAGGATGAAAGTGTGGCTCACAAGCTAAGTGACTTCTCCAAGGCCACTCAGCTAGTCAGGGACAGAATAGGGATCTGTGTATCTATGACACCTGTGTGTGGCTGTAACAGAAAAGTTGACTAATAGTAGATCTAACAAATACGGGTTTATTTTTCTCACCTGAAATGAGGTCCAGAGGACAATTGCTGGTGCTGGGCACTCATGATGCCATCACATGCCAGGTGTCTCTGCTTTTCGGTTCTGCCACTCTTGGCTTGTTAGGCTTTGTCTCTGTGCTTGCTACCTCACGGTCACGAGGGGGCTGCCACAATTGCGGGCATTTTGCCTGAGTGCCAGCCAGTAAGAAGGAGAGCAATAAGGCTCAGAATTATTCCAGATAAGTCTATCTATCCCTTATCCTAGACCAATCACTGGCCAAGAGAGATGAGATCACCATGGCTAATTTAGACCAATCAGAATTATTCCCAGTAATAGGCACCTATCCTCCATGAGGGCAAGAGAAGGAGGAAGAGAGGGCAGGTGGGTATTAGTGAGTGACAAATAGTATTGGCCACACCTTGTGACCACTGGGACACACTGCCCCTCCACACTCTGTCAGCTTGATATTCTTTATGCTTCTGTCAATGTGCACTGAAGCCCTTGACTGGGCCAGGCCTGAAGCCAGGTCCTGGGGATACAGGGGTGGGTGAGATGCATCTTTGCCCTCAGGTGGCTCCCAGTCAGATGAAGGAGGCAGAGGAGAAATGGGCGGTCCATTTAGGTGTCAGTTCTCTGATGAGAATGGAACTGTGGAGCATGGAGGAAGCCCCTATTGGATTGGACAGTTAGGAAGATCCTGGTCCCAGCTGATCTCATTCATCTCAGGGTGTAGACCTGGAGGCCCAAGGGCAGGGGGTCAGTGAGGAGGGAGGGGCTTTCAGGGCCGAGGGAAGAGCTCATGCAAAGGCCCCAGAGAAAGCAAGTGAGCGAGATGCCAGCAGGATGGCAAGTCCCCGAGGCTCCCGCAGGTCATGGGAGGTGAGGCATGGCCGAGGATTGAGAAGGTAAATAAGGCAGCAGGGGCTGCACCCCATGGGACCTCAGGAGCCCCAAGGAGGGGTCTGACCTTTACCTTGAGTGTGGTGGGGAGCCTGGGGAGCAGGAGGCCTTGGGGAGACTCTGGGATGTGCGTTTTAGAAATCCATGGAGAGAAGGCTGGGAGGTGGGGAGTGGAGGGAGGGCTGGGGGGAGGAGTGGAGTAGGGGATAGGCTAGAGGAATGGTGGAGTGGAAGAAAGGGGTGGGGAGGAGTGAAGAGCAGGGAAGCTGGGGGAGTGCAGTGGAGTGAGCTGGGGGAAGGGCGGAGTGAAGGGAGGCCTGGTGGAAGAGTGAAGAAGAGGGACAGCTGGGGGAGGAGTGGAGAGGAGGGAGGGTTGGAGAGGAGTGAGGGCTGGGGGAGGGG
>PVKV010031417.1:0-21045 GCA_004027835.1 Alouatta palliata | reverse complement strand
GGTTCAAGCAATTCTCCTGCCTCAGCCTCCCAAGTAGCTGGGACTACAGGCGCGCGCCACCATGCCCAGCTAATTTTTTTTGTATTTTTAGTAGAGACGGGGTTTCACCATGTTGACCAGGATGGTCTCGATCTCTTGACCTCGTGATCCACCCGCCTCGGCCTCCCAAAGTGCTGGGATTACAGGCGTGAGCCACCACGCCCGGCCTTAGAAGACTATTATGTGGAATAATACATACTAATGGAGTATTATGTGATTTAAAGACAACTATAAAACCAAACATGCTTATAATGTTAAGAAAAACAATAAAGATACTTGATTGAAACCAAATTGAAAAATAGCATATGCCTTGGAGGAAATGTGCTCAGATTACTAATGATTCAGTGTTGTCTCTACTTTCAATTTTTTTTATTATGGAAGTATTGGTTAACTGTCATATACAACTTTTTAAAGAAGAAATATAATAGCTGGTCATGGTGGCATGCAACTGTAGCCCCCACTGCCCAGGAGGCTGAGGTGGGAGAATCGCTTGAGTCCAGGAGTTTGAGGTTACAGTGAGCCACAATCACACCACTACACTTCAGCCTGAGCAACAGAGCAAGACCCTATCTCAAAGCATAAAATGTAATATCGTATCAAATGAAATAGCGAAAATGAAGCTGACCAATTTATGGAAGCCAGGGTTTGTCACAGTCTCTACTGTTATTATGCATTATCTGGGAATTTATATAAGCCCTGAATAATAATGCCTATGAATATATCATGTGCGTTTACAATGTTCTGTGCACTATTATAAGTGCTTTATGGATTTCATGTGATATTCCTAATTTTATGGAGTAGGTACCATTTGAGTCCCTTTATTATAATTGAGAGAAATGAAGTTTATATTAGCAAGGGGACTAAAGTCACATACCTTGTGGGCACTGTGCCAAGATTTAAAATTAAATTTGATAATTGAATACAGTTACTTAACTACCATATTATATTGCTTCCTGTGTAACATCTGCCATTTATTTCCTCTGCTGTACAAATCCTCTGTTTTCTCTCTACTATATGCTAACAGCAATGGCTTTGTACTTGTGGTGAGAGGTAACCCTGCCCTAGTTGTGGACAACAAATCTAGAATACTCTTCCTGTTTTACAGCCACCTTTCATGGTCTTATTGCTTGCTTCTTTCCAGATTCAGGGAGAATGTTGTGGTATAGCTGATCCTTGATCATGTCCTCATTTTTTAGTGTGCTCTGTGCCTGTCAAAAATTTTGAATGTACACCACATTATTGTCTGACCTTAAGTATGAGATAAAATAAAATTTTATTTTAAATTTTGCTGAGTGTTATACCTATTGATTTTACATTTATAGAATCTTATAAATCAGAATTGGAGATGTGACAGATTTCCTAGTCTTCTTTCTCACCAGTGCAGGAATCCTGACTGGAATCGTTCACACAGTGGTAAGGATGCTAAATTCATCTTATTTCAAGGTAGGATATTTCCACTGTACTGTAAAGTAGATCCAGTGAGCAGCTGAAATCTCAATACAATCGTTGGGCCTATATGTTCCCTCCGTAGCTTCACAATAAGTTTTAGGTGCAGGACTTGGGTAGATAAACCACGTGGGAGACTCTATACTGCAGGCTCTCTCTTAAGAGGAGGGAACCACAGGTACCTGACGTCTACTGATGATGGGCTCTGCTAGCATATAGATATGTGAGCATTCAACTGTGCTTCATTGTTTAGAGGCACTAAAGTGGCTTCCAAAGCCATGCAGTTAATCAATGTGCATAGGCCAGGACTAAGGGGAGGAAACACAGTGGAAGAAATGGGTCATTTCTCTGAAGAAATGAAAGTATACCCATGCTCTGTAAAAGTGGACATTCAGTTGTTGGGTTCCACTCTCAAATAATGAGGTCAGGTGCCTCATTTTACAAGTTTAGACTCTGTTATATCTCTCCACACAATCTCAGTCCTCTTCTACCTTCCTGTCCATTCCTTTCCCTCAATTCATATTCTCCAGCCTATTTCCATACGCCTAAGAACATAGCCATGTTGACAATTTAATGAATAGTGGATTTCTCTCTCTCTCTTCTGTGAGCAGCTAATCCCTTACTGTCTCCCACCATGATTCACATTGTTTATATACTCTTACCATCTCCCCTCCCCTTCCCTCTGTCCTAAGATTTTTAACTTTTAAAAGTAGCCCAGGCCAGGCATGGTGGCTCACGGCTGTAATTCTAGCACTTTGGGAGGCTGAGGTAGGTACATCACCTGAGGTCAGTAGTTGGGGACCAGCCTGGCCAATATGGGTGAAACTCCCTCTCCACTAAAAATACAAAAATTAGCCAGGTGTGGTGGTGGGTGCCTGTAATCCCAGCTACTCTGGAGGCTGAGGCAGGAGAATCACTTGAACCTGGGAGATGGAGGTTGCAGTGAGCCAAGATCACCGCCACTGCAGTCCAGCCTGGGTGGCAGAGTGAGACTCTTTCTCAAAAAAAAAAAAAAGTAGGCCAAATACTTCTGTGCTAATGTTCATAGCAGCATTATCCACAATAACCAAAAGGTAGAAACAACCCAAATGTCCATCAACCAATGAAGGGATAAACAGAATGTGGTTTGTACACACAGTGGAATATTATTCATCCTTAAAAATCTGGTACCTGCTACAACATGGATGAACCTTGAAAACATTATGTGAAATAAAATAAGCCAGATGACAAAAGGACAAATATTATATAATTCCACTTACATAAGGTACCTAGAATAGGCAAATTCATAAACAAAGAAAGTAGAATGCAGCTTACCAGGGGCTGGGGAAGAGGAGGATGGAGAGTTATTGTTTATGGGCACAGAGTTTCCGTTTGGGATGATAAAAAAGTTCTGGAAATAGTGGTTATGGTTGTACAACAATATGAATTTACTTAATGCTCCTGAATTGTACACATAATGTTTAAAATGTTAAATTTTATGTTATGCTTACCACAATAAAAATTGCCAAAAATAATGTAAAACTCTCATTATCAATTTATCTTAAGAATATGTTCAAATGATTATATTTTAGATACATTAGGTTTAAAATATTAAGGCTTTTTAAAGAGTAGCTTGAAGAGGATGATATTTAGCTCAAAGTAATAAAACTTTAATAGTAGGACTACCAAGGTTGTAACAGGGCCATTACTTATAGTGGCAATTTTTATAGCCTTCAAATCCCATCCTGAAGGATACCAGCTGTATGTACATCTGGTCACCTAGCCTAAGGCTGAGCAAACAGAAGGCGGGAGACCAGGCTTCCTGGCACTGTGCACACTTGGGTAAGTCACACTTTCTCTTCTCCATTTTTCTACCTATAACCTTATTGTAGGTTTCATTTCTCAGACAGCAATACAGAAACAGAAAAAACCTTCCATTATACTTTATGTAATTGAATTATACAATTCAATTATAATTATATAATTATACTTTCAATTATTCTTCTAAGACTATCAAGTAATAATTTAGGGATACCTTACTGATTGGAATAAAGAAGTTGTGATAACGTGGCCGAGAAAAAATTATATGACCTTGTGATGGCTAATATTATGTGTCCACTGGCTGGACCACAGTGCCCAGATACTTAGTCAGACATGTTTCCTGGATTTTTCTATAAGGGTGATCTTTTCAGATGACATTAATGTTTTAATCAGAGGACTCTGAGTAAAGGAGATTGCCCTCCACAATGTGGGTGGGCCTCATCCAATTAGTTGAAGGCCTTACTAGACCAGATTGACCTTCCCTGCGCAACAAGAATTCTCTCAACAGACGTGGCCTGAGGACTTAACTGCCTGCCATGTTGGCTCCACTTTGACTCTCCCGTCTACTGACCCACCCTGCAGACTTTGGATTCACTGGTCTCCATTGCGTGAGCTGATTCCTCAACACAAATGTCTCTATTTCTCTATCTCTATCTATTGTCTATCTATGTATGTGTCTGTCTATCTATTTATCTGCTTTTGATGCTGCTTTTCTGGAGAACCCTGACAAATACAAACCTAAAAGTTGTAAAAGGGGGGAAAGTTGTTCCTGTGAGCAGCTGACCTGTAAAGAGAGAACTGAAAATTGAAAGAAAACCCATAAATACCACAACATCCAAAACGCAAATCAAATTAACTGGGCCAACACAATCTAAGGCCAGCATCACAAACTATCCAAGCCCAAATTCTTTTACCTCCTGGTTCGTTTTTTTTTTGGATACAAGAGCTTCGCTCTTCTTGCCCAGGCTAGAGTGCGATGGCGTGATCTTAGCTCACTGCAACCTCCGCCTCCCGGGTTCAAGCGATTCTCCTGCCTCAGCCTCCCGAGTAACTGGGATTACAGGCGCGTGCCACCATGCCCAGCTAATTTTTTGTATTTTTAGTAGAGACAGGGTTTCGCCATGTTGGCCAGGTTGGTCTCAAATTGCTGACCTCAGGTGATCCAACCACCTAAGCCTCCCAAACTGCTGGGATTATAGGCCTGAGCCATGGCACCTGCCCCCAAGCTCAAATTCTTCTATAACAGTTTGTTCAGACCATGTGAATAAAGATGAAAGATAAACCAATCTAACCATAACTCTACATGAATCCACATGTTCCAAAGATAAAACCCCTGTGAAAACCATCCTATGAATAACCCCAGATCCCCCACACCTCCATAAATATGCTTCCCTAACTCTCTCCTTCTGAAATACTTTGTTCCATTGATTTGTTCTTCTTAACTGCAGCAAGTTAATAATCTAACTTTGTTTGGCTACAGGTATGGCCCCAGTGGTCTTTAGCTACTGGATTTTAGCAAAATTTATAAACATGAGAATTCTTAAGCATGAGACAGAGGGTTATATAAAAAATTTCTGGAATCTTTATTTGGGGGTCCCAAAAGCAGTGCCTGAGACAGGGCCTTGGGTGAAGGTAGTGTAATTAAGACATGTTTCTAGAAAATAGGAGTGAGGGAACAGAAACAGTGAGACAAGGCAGAAGAAAATTCAATAGAGAGTTATTACCAAGGTTGCTAATGTGGACAATGAGCACTCAACTCTGCCAGGACTCTGTTCAGAATACCTTAGGGAATTATCTGTCCAAAGCCTGGACCAGGGCATTTGCCATCAACTGTCATCCTTGTTTGACTCAAGGTTGCCCCTGGGCTTTGCCTACTCCCATGGCTTTGAAGAAAGTACAAAAGTAGAAAAGTATGGAGAAAAGGCACCAATTTAAAGTGGAAGTAATACTCAGAATGAATTAAAATGTCTGTGACAGCCACCAGTAAAGTCAGAAGTGGGCCAAGGAGGTATGACACTGGACACAGAGCATCTGTTCCACCCAGTTGTGGGGAGTGGAGGGTGGTAAAGGTTTGAGAAATCTTGGATTCACATATCTCTATTGCATTTAATATTACCATATACTGAAGGCTTACTGTTCATCCTCTAATATAATAATACATTACATGCATAATCCTCAAAACAAGCATCTGGGTTGATGGTCACTGTTCAGACTAGGAAACTGAGGCACAACTGGTAGTTAAATAATTTTCTGGTCACTCAATAGTAAATGACAGAGTTCAGACTTGAACCCAGATCTCTCTGACTTCCCAGTCTACTCTCACTCCTGTTAATGAAGACTGTAGTCCAACCAAGCAGGCATGGACTGGTCCAGGCAAGTAACAACCAGTACTGGGAAAAGACTTCCCCCACAGGAGGTGACTTTACACAAATCAAGTTCTCCTGTGTACTTCTGTTTTTTCCAGATGAAACATGGGCAACAGTGTAACACTTGCCCTTCAGAAATCAAGGACTTTGCGTTAAGGCACAGGATCATTTGCTTTCAATGTTTCTGCGTCTCTTCTGCAAGGAAAAAGAACATTAGAAATGTAAGCCAATCTGTCCCAGTTCCCACAAGTTCTACCCGTGGGAGTGATGTGAGATTATCTTTTTCTTTTTTAAGCCACTTTATTGAAATCAGATTGACATACAAAAAGTTATAGATATTTAATGTATGCAACTTGATATATTTGAACATAAGTGATACACCCTTAAAACAATCACCATAACTAATGCAGTAAACTTTTCCATCACCTCCAAAAGTTTCCTCTCACCTCCTTTATTGTTGTTGTTGTTGCTATTGTTTTTCCTTTTGAGGTAAGAGCACTTAACATAAAATCCAACCTCTTAACACGTTTTTAAGTGTACAATACAGCAGTGCTAATCACAGGCCCTATGTTGAGTTCTTTTAAAGAGATGCCTTCTCTCCTACTCCATACTATGTTGCCAAGGAGCAGGCCCAGAGAGAAGCTGGGGGCAGGAGTAAAACACAAGCTTAGCCTTCCCTGGGTCCTATATTGAGGGAAGGATAGAGCCCTGGAATGGAATTTGGAGCTCTGAGCTACATTTCATGTTCTGCCACTAGAAGGGTGACCTTACTTAATTCATATAATCTCTTGAGATTAACTATGGAACATGGTGATTGAATTAGAAAATCTCTAAGTCCTACCCACATTCTAAAGATTATGTTTCCTGAACACCATTAAGAAGCCGCAGGCAATTCCAAAGGGCCGGCAAAGGCTGACACTCTCTCTGTGCATCCTTGGGAACTACCCTCTGACCCACAGGAGAAAGCCAGCCCCCTTCCCTGTGGCCACCTCTTTGCCCAAACATGGCATTTCTCCACTTGATCTCCTACCTCTTATTCCTGCCAATTACGACTCTCCTCAAAAATCAAACCTGTCCCCAAAGATTGTGGATTTTCCACCCCAAGAGATATTCACAGGCTTCCTGTAAGGAAACACAGTCCAATAGAAAGAACAGACAGTTATGTCACTCATCAAGTCAATTTACTCTTTGTGAGGCTGGCTTCTCTCATCTCTTTACTAGGGATAATAATGCTGTCTACACTCAGTGCTTTTGTGAAAATTATGTGCAATGATCCACAGACAATGCTTAGCATAGTGTTAGTACCTAGTATAAATTCAATGAATACTCATCATTATTACCATGGAAAGGGGACAGCTAATAATATCTGCCTCACAGGAAAATGGAGAGGATAAGAATGTGCATTGGTATGTGTGACAAGCAAGTCACAGATTTTCTTAAAGCACTCACTTGGTCACACTGCCTAGAAGCTTGGAGTTTAAGAACCGGGTGCTCTCTCTCACTCTCTCTCTCTCTCTCTCACTGTCTCTCTTCTCTCTCTCTCTCTCTCTTTCACACACACACACACACACACACACACACACACACACACACAATCACCAGTACCAAGACTAAGATTAGAGGACAGAAAAAAGAAAGATAGCATGGTGGGTGGAGGACATGGGATTCAAACAGGGTTGGAATGAACTTGAAATGACTGATCTACGCACTGAAGAAGGAATGCCAACAGAAAGGCTGGTTTCCAAAGCTGTCCCAGGAAAATGTTTGAAGTTTAAAATGTGGTGAATTAAAAGGGAGGGCTTATGACCATTGCTTATTTCTTCGTCACAAATATCAGCATGCTGGGAGTATGTTTGCCTTCCTGTTTGCATTATTCTGGAAAGGCTTCCTGGAGGAGGCCTCTGGGTGTTTGGGGAGGTGAATCAACTCATAGAGGTGGTACCAGACAGCTCCTTCCGTGAGAGGCTTCCAGAATTGGGAGTCTCAGGCAAGTGGTCACTGTAGTGAGAATATCTTTCCCAGTGAAACAGGGTCTCCAGGGACTGAGGACCATAAAAACATTGCCCTTTTCCCAACCATGTTTATGTTGGCCTGGTCAGTGGAAGGTACCAGTTTAGGTAGCCAGTTTCCCCAGAGAGCCACAGTCTGAGGTTGCCCAATAAATAGGGCAGCTCCCATCCCCCAGTAGTTTCATCTAGCCCCCATCCCTCAGCAGCATATCATCTATTCCAGACTAGATTGATAAGAAATAAGAGAAGAACATAAATGTGTTTGTTTCTGGGAATAGATATTTCCTTAGGCATTTTATTATTTTAAGAAAAGATTTACACTCAATATATATTTATGACCAGAGATTACCAGCATCACATATTTGGGATTCTTTCCGACTACAATCATCACCAATTCTCCCAACTGGTGCTGACGCTCTTGCCCAGTGTCCATTTCTTAATACCATTTAATGTAAAACATTCAAGAATCATTTACAATGTTGCAGACCCTAGAATATAAAAGGAACAAAAATAAATAAATAATAGTGGTTACTACAGTGAGTATCAGATATAAAACCAAATTTATTGAGAGCCCTCAGTGCCCCCATGGAGGAATGAACAATACAGCAGCCACAGAGGAGGGAGAAAGTAGCTTTGTTGTGGAGATGAGGGAAAGCTTCATGCACAGGTAACATTTAAACTGGGGCCAGATTGAGGTTTGGGAGAAGTGAGTGGGATTAAAGCAGAGGGAGTATATGGAGGCATCAAAGAGCAAGGTGACTTCTGGCACTGCAAGAAGCGTTTATTGACAGAACATAGGCCATGTGTTCACCTGAGTTCTCCTGAGACAAAAGCCTAAAAGCAGCTACTGTACTGGGGACTGGAGCAAGAGTCAGGGACAGGGAGTTTGGAGCAGGGAAAAGAGAGAGCCCAAACAAACATGCATTGTAGAATTGTCCACATAATAAGTGACTGTTGCTAGTTCTTGCGGGACTTGTCCATAATCTTCTTCCTGCGAGAAGTAAATTAAAATTAATTATTCCTCCTGTATTCAATTAGTTAAGAATTGCTCCACAGAGCATTAACTCCCAATACTGGCAGACTTCCTATGCTTGAGTTTTCAGTGGGTTCCCATGGGCCCCCAGGAAAGAGCATAAAAGGAGAAACCCCAGGTGAGAAGGAGGTGGCACATAGCACAGGGCCCAGATGAGCCTCTAACAGGTTGCGCCTACACAGAACTGTAGCTATAGCAGTGGCTGAAATAGGAAATGAAGTTGCAGGGATTTTAAATGATTTGCAATTGTCTCAGCAGCCAAGGCTGAATAGGTAAGTTAAAAATCTTAAAGGAGACTCCTCCCACTTTGGGGAAGACAGAATAGACATATTTTCCTATTTATTTGCTAAGAACATGTTTCTATTGATTTGCTAAGAACAACTAAAAACCTTGGGCATTGTGTATAAAGCAAAATTCCAAGGGTAGACAAGAGGCAGACCATCTGAGGAGCTTGGAATATGAGGAATGACATCACGAAACAGAGGAATGACATAGTGGTCATCCTTAATGATTTGATTTTCTTCTTACCTCATAATTCTGACTTGGAGCTGAAGAAACTGACCACACAGCAGTGCTAATGCGCACGGACAGTAAAAGCCTCGTCACAAGCCTGCTCTCTCTAGCCAAAGAAAGGGAATCCTAGCAAGGTAGAAGACTTCAAAACACCACTTTACTCCAGACAAACATTTCAGAAAAAAAAAAAAAAAAAAAAAACTGTGACCTCACCACCCCCTAACTCATGTCAGCAAAGGCCAAATGGAGAACACAGACTTCAACCTCGTGAGGCTGTAGTGAGGCACCCAACACCCTCTTCAGCATGGTGGTATCAGAGAATGTTGAATAGGCAGTTGAGACTGTCATTCCTGCCAGTCAGTAATGAGTAGCCCGTTTCTCCATAGTATCAGTAGAAATCATATGGGTGCCTGGATTTCAACCGTCAGTGGGCAGTAATGAGATGTCCATCCCCATCCCCAATGGGATGATGGCAGAGGAGGCCTAGTAGAGAATCAAGACGTTCACCATCACTTAAGAGTAATGAGGACCCTCGCACCAAGTTGTCATAAAGATAAGGTGGAGAAAATTTCCAACTTCACTTAGCAGTAATAAATACCCCCACCACCAGTATCAATGGAGACCAAATTTAAAAGAATAAAAATTATATGCAATATGTTCTCTAAATACAGTGTAATAACAGAAAGGTAACTTGGAAATTCCTCAATAATTAATAGATAACAAAAGAAGTCTCAATGGAAATCAGAAATAACTTGATGCTAATAAAAAATGAAAATAAAACATATCAAAATTTGAGTTACACAGATAAAACAGGGCTGAGAAGAACATTTGTAGCTAAATGAATATATTATAAATGAAAAAAATTCTCATATCAATCATCTAGGCTATTTTAAACCTGTCTACATATGCTTGAGATATACTGCCATAGATAGATAGAAGAATCCACTGGTAGATAGCATATGTAACGTTAAAATTTGAAAAATGTGTAGTCATTACATGCTGTATGACATTATAGGTACTAATGCCAAGCATTCTGTAAGTACAATAATAGTAAGATCCTAACCTAATAAAGAATTTCAAAGACTCTCCATCCATTTTATTCTTACTCTTTATTCTTTAAAAAAAAAAAAAAAAAAAAGAACCTAGAAATGCAATAAAGCAGGAAAAAAAGTAAAAGGCATACAAAGGCATAAAATATCCCTATTTGTACATGATATTATTACATACAAATTTTACTTACATAGAAAAATATTCAAATAATCTATTTTTTTAAAAACTTCCTAAAACTAAGTGAGCTCAGCGAAGTTATACGTTTATCAAGACTGAGTGGTGTGTGTGTGTATGTGTGTGTGTATCACATTTTCATTATCCATTTATCTGTTGATGGGGATTTAGGTTAATTCTATATCTTGGCTCTTATGAATAATATTGCAAAGAGTATGGGCATACAAATATCTCTTTGAGATACTAATTTCATATATATATATATATACATATCCAGAAAGGGGATTGCTGGATCGTATGGTAGTTTCAATTTTATTTGTTTGAGGAACCTCCATTATTATTTCCCACAATGACTGTACTGATTTATATTTCTACCAATAGTATACAAGGGTCCCCCTTTCCTCACCAACAATTATCATTTTTTCTTTGTTTTTGATAATAACCATTCTAACAAGTGCAATCTGATAATTTTGATTTGCATTTCACTAATGTTTATTGATGATAAACATCTTTTCAAATACCTCTTAGCCATTTGTGTGTCTTCTTTTGAGAAGAAGCTATGTAGATTCTTTGCCTACTTTTTAATTGGGTTATTTGGTTTTTGTAATTGAATTGTGTTTTCTATATATTTTGGATAGTAGCCCCTCACCAGATGTATCGTTTGTATTTTCTCCTATCACATGGGTTTCCTCTTCACTCAATTGTTTCTGTGCATAAGATTTAAAATTTTATGTCATTTCATTTGTCTATTTTTATTTTTGTTGTCTATGTTCTGGGTTCATATCCAAGAAATGATTATGCAGATGAATCTCTAGAAACTTTTTCATTATGTTTTCTTCTGGTAGTTTACAGTTTCAGATCTTAAATTTAAGTCTTTATATTTGAGTTTATTTCTGCATATGGAGTAAGATAAGGGTCCAATGTCATCTTTTGCATATGGATATCCAGTTTTCCCAACATCATTTGTTGAAGAGACTCTCTCCAGCGTGTGTTCTTGTCCCTTCATTGAGTGTCAACTGGCCATAAACATGTGGATTTATTTCTGGGCTTTCCACTCTGTTACATTGGTTTATATATCAGTTTATATACTACTTTTTATGCAAGTACTATCCTGTTTTAATTACCATAGCTTTGTGTCATGCTCCCACTTTGTTCTTTTTGCTTAAGATTACTTTCACTAGTAAGGTTTTGTTTATTTGTTTGTTTGTTTTTAATGCCATAGGAATTTCAGGATTATTCTATTTCTGTGAAGAATGTCATTGAAATTTTGATAGGAATTTCACTGAGTCTATAGATCACTTTGTATAGTATGGAAACTAGTAGTTTCATAGTTTCAAGTCTTATGCTTATGTTTTTAATCCATCTTGAATTGATTTTTGTATATAGTAAAAGATGGGGATCTGGTTCCATTTTTCTGCATATGGACATCCAGTTTTTTCAGCACCACTTATTAAAGAAATTGTCCTTTTCACATTGTACATTCTTGGCATCTTTGTCAAAAACGAGTTGGTTGTAAATGTGTGGGTTTATTTCTGAGTTCTGTATTCTGTTCCGTTGGCCTATGTGTCTGTTTTTATGACAGCATTATGTTGTTTTAGCTACTATAGCTTTGAGGCATAATTTGAAGTTAGGTGGTGTCATGCCCCTAGTTCTGTTTTTGTTTTGGTCAGGATTGCTTTAGCTATTAAGAGGTTATTGTGGCTCCATACAAATTTTAGAATAGTATTTTACTATTTTTGTGAAGAATGTCATTGGTATTTTGAGAGGGGTTGCATTGTCTGTAGATTGCTTTAGGTAGTAAGACATTTTAACAATATTAACTCTTCCAATAAACAAGCATAGGATATTTTTCCATTTGTGTGTGTGTCCTCTTCGATTTTGCTCATGGATGTGTTATGGTTTTTCTTGTAGAGATCTTTCACTTGATAAATTTATCCTAGCTATTTTATTTTTTGTAGCTATTATAAATGGAATTACTTTCTTGTTTTATTTTTCAGACTAATTGCTGATAGGATATAGACATGCTACTGATATTTGTATGTTGATTCTGTGTCCTGCAACTTTATTGAATTCATTTATCAGTTTTTACATTTTTTCTCCTCCTTTTTGTTTTCTTGGAATTTATTTATGGAATAAACTGGAATGTTTTGTCAAGTTTGTTTGTTTTAATATGAATATTTCTGACTTCCTTTCCTGGTATTTTAACTTGCCTGCTTGACTGTTGTCTTATTTTCAGTAAACTCGTGGTGGGATATGACCCAAATTTGTTATTTTGGTAAAATACCCAGTGTTCTCTAATTTTGTTTTGTTATTTTTTTCTTCAATTTATAATTTCTGTTGGTACATTACAGGTGATATATTTATGGGGTCCATGGGATTTTTTAAATATTTTAACATTTTAGGCTCAGGGGTGCAAGTTTTTATATAGGTAATGTTTGTTATATAGGTAAACTCATGACTTGGGAAGTTTGGAGTACAGATTATTTCCTCATCCAGGTACTAAACATGGTACTCAATAATTTTTTTAAAAAAATCTTCTGAACCTCTCTCTCCTCCCACCCTCTACTCTCAAAGAGGGTCCAGTGTCTGTATTTTCCCTCTCTCTGTCCATGTGTCCTCATTGTTTAGCTCCCACTTATAAATGAGAAAATTAGGTATCTAGTTTTCTGTTCTTGCAATGGTTTTCTAAGAATAATGGCCTCCAGGTCCATCTATGTTCCCACAAAATATATTATTTCATTCATTTTTATGGCTGCACAATATTCTATGCTATATTTGTACCACATTTTCTTTATCCACCCTACTGTTGATGGACATTTAGGTTGATTCTATGTCTTTGCTTTCGAGATTAGTGCTGCAATGAACATATCCATACATGTGTCTTTATGGTAAAATGATTTATATTCCTTTGGTCATATACCCAGTAGTGAGATTGCTGGGTCAAATGGTAGTTCTGCTTTGTTCTTTTGAGGATTTGCCACACTGCTTTCCACAATGGTTTAACTAGTTTACACTTCCACCAACAGTATATAAGTGTTCCCTTTTCTCTGCAACCTCATCAGCATCTTTTACATTTAGAGTTTTTAATAATAGTCATTCTGACTGGTGTGAAATGGTATTTCATCATGGTTTTCATTTGTATTACTCTAATTATTAGTGATATTACACATTTATTCATATGCTTGTTGGTCACATGTATGTATTCTTTTGAAAATGTCTGTTTATGTCCTTTGTCCACTTTTTAATGGGGTTGATCTTGGAATGTTCTGGGTCTCACCTGAAGCCAGCATGTCTCAGAGTCTCACCCAAGGCCCATAACATACTTACTACCTGGGTATTGCTGCTGGTTATTCAGGCCCCAAGGGTGCTTTAGTATCAGGTGATCAATCCTGCCAAGACTGTGCCCCTCCCTGCAGGGCAGTAGATTTCCTTCTGGCCCAGAGTGTTTTAGAAATGTTGTCCAGGAACTAAGGCCTGGATTGGGGGCCTCACAACTCTATCTGGTGCCCTACCTACTGTGGCTGAGCTGATATCCAAGATGAAAGACAAAATCCTCTTGCTCTCCCTTATACTCTTCTCAAGCAGAAGGAAGGAATCACTTTTGTTGCTGTGAGCTGCACTGCCTGGGACTGCGGGAAGGGCAGCACAAGCACTCCCTTAGCTGCCCCAGCCTGTGTCTCACTAGGTCATGTTCCCACCCACTTCCAGTGGCTCTGAGCCCAGCACAACTAGAACCGGCCTAGGAGTTACCATCCTTGTGTCCTAGACTTTCCTTTAAGTTTATTGAGGACCCGAGAGCATTTTAGCTCAGTGTGGTGAGGCTTGCTGAAACTCAAGTGCTGACTGCTCGCATGTGCGATTCCTCTCTGGCTAGGGCTGATCTAAATCCTCCCTCTATGGGTGTACATTGGCTGAGTTCTGCCTGGTGTTGCCTTCCACTGACAGGGCAGCACTGAGTTCAAAGCACAGTCTCACAGCCACTGTGTTCTCCCTCCCCCAAGTGCTCGGATTCTCTCTCCATGTGTCCAGTGCCAAGGTGGCAACAGCAATTCAAGACTGTCTTTCTACCCTCATCAATGCCCCTTTCAGCAATATGACATTAAAACCAGGTACCGTGATTGCTCACCTGATTTTTGGTTCATATGAAGATGCTTTTTTGTGTAGATAATTGTCAGATTTGGTGTTCCTGCATGGAGGATGACTGGAGAAGCCTTATATTTGGTCATCTTATTCTGCTGCCTCTGGTATTTTGTGATACTTTCAACCCTTGATGATTTTTCCCATTATTTCACTAGGTAAAAAATAGTTACTCTAATTCTATTATTTCCTATTAGCTGTCATACTTTTATAAAGAAGAATAATGCCCATGCCTTCTACTCCTCATGTTTCTACAGTAGATCTGCAGTTTCTTTCTTTGGGATCACTATTTCCTGTTTAAAATACAGCATTTTGTACTAAGGTCTTCAGGATCGCTTTACATATTAAAAGAAAGTATCACTGGTTAAATATGAAAAAGAAAACTGTTGCATGCTATCAAGTGGCTCATCAATAAGCTTAATTTACAGTCATTACTCCTTTTCATTTAAAAGGAAGTACATTTTAAAATCTGATTTTCATAGTCATATTTGCTAGTGTGCATGAACCAGTGGCAACTGATATCAGAGGTGGTGTTTTTCCAATAATTTTGTGTTTTCTCCTTATTTTCTATGCAGATTGAAGAGCTCACATCTCTCCAGAGCCCTCAGCTGCCTCCCTAGGATGGTCCCTCCACAGTCCTATGTCAACATCTCCTTCTTCCAGCCACCTGCTTTTCTCATGATTGGCATCCCAGGGCTGGAGACCATTCATGGCTGGCTCGCCATCCCCTTCTCCTCCATGTACACTGTGGCCCTCACTGGGAACTGTCTGATCCTCCTGGCTGTGAAGAGGACCTCCAGCCTGCACCAGCCCATGTACTACTTCCTGTCCATGCTGGCACTCACCGATGCGGGCCTCGCCTTGTCCACACTGCCCACCACCCTGGCTGTGCTCTGGTTTGACTATCGGCTCATTGGTTTCAATGCCTGCCTGGTCCAGATGTTCTTCCTGCACTCCTTCTCTGTGGTGGAGTCCTCAGTGCTCCTGGCCATGTCCTTTGACCGCTTTGTGGCCATCTCCAACCCCCTGCGCTATGCAGCTGTCCTCACAAATAATGTCATCATCAGGATAGGGCTGGCCATTGTGGCTCGAGCCACTGTGTCCCTCTTCCCCGTGCCCTTCTTGCTGAAGTGATTGAACTACTGCCCTGGAAAGATTCTCTTGTCTCATTCATTCTGTTTCCATGCAGATGTCATGAAACGGGCCTGCGCTGACACCACAGTCAACGTCCTTTATGGGCTCTATGTGGTTCTGTCCACAGTGGGTGTAGACTCCTTGCTTATTGTCCTGTCCTATACACTTATTCTTTATACAGTGATGGGGCTGGCCTCTCCCAGGGAGCGCATCCGGGCCCTCAACACCTGTGTGTCTCATATCTTAGCTGTCCTGGTTTTCTACATTCCAGTCATAGGTGTGTCTATGATCCACCGTTTTGGGAGGCACCTGCCCCACATTGTCCATGCCTTGGTTGCCTATGTGTATCTGGTGGTGCCTCCTGTGCTCAACCCCATCATCTATAGTGTTAAATCCAAGCCCATCAGGGAGGCCATGCTCAAGGTACTGAGAAGGAAGAGGCAAGGCTGATGAAATAAGAAAATAACCTAAGGATCTGGAAGAAAAATATGGCCAAAAGTCACATCTTATGCCCAGAAAGCCCTTACTCAAATCTCTTGCCCAGACACATTATGAAGTGTATGACAAGCAATTGCTTGCCCTCAGATGGATAAGTAAAGAACAGTCTTGATTCCTTTACACACTCACTAACCTCAGATATTTTCTTCAGTGTTTACTTGTGCAAGAATCTGTGCCCGTCACTAAAAATGTTAAAAGTGAACCATATGGCCTTTTTCATTCACTGGGGGACAGCACAATTATAGTAATGTGTAAAGAGAATGTGATAGGCACACATAAAGTGTTATAGGAACACAGAAGAGAGTTTACTGGCCCTGCAAGGAGGAATAAGAAATGATTCAGATGAGAAAGAAGCTGAAAGGTAAATAGGGGGTTGCCAAAAAGGGGGTGGGGAGCCAACTAATAAAGAAAAAAGAATACTTTTAAAATTTTTTAGAATAATTTGGTGTACTCTTAGAAAAGCAAGTAGTCAGATGTGATTCAGTACAATCTATGTGCCTGTGTTGGAAGAACAACAGGAGATAAGCAATAAATGACTGACAGTGGAGAGACCTCTTGAGACCTTTCAGACCTGATTGAGAAATTTAACCTTCATTCTTTGCTTAAAAGTCTGCCATGGAAGACTACTGCACCACAGAAGGCTGCACAGATGTAACTGTGTTATGGATTAGGCAGGTGAAAGTAGAATAGAAAAAGGAGGCAAGAAAACTACTTTGGAGATTGTTATTACATTCTAAGACAAAGAGAATGGATGATATACTTGTCTGTGTCATCCTAATGAAAAAAACAATAGATGTATTTTTAATTGTCTCTCTAGATTACCAGTCCTGTCCACTCAAAGTACCCATAGGCAATAACACTGCGAGCGGTGAGCAGATCTAGCACCATTGATTTCTAATTACATTTCCCACTACAAATAATTTGAAATCCTTGAATAAACGCCTAGTTCTAAGCATGGAGCAGGGAAAACATTAGATGATACTGGAATAGATTGTGCTTAAAACTAAAGAACACAAGGACAATAAGCCCATGTAACAGAAAAAGAAAAAAGAACCAGAAACCTATTTGAAAGAGTTACCAGTGACCAAAGGTACATTGAATATTGGAATACTACATCACAGCACTATTCACAATACTAAAGACATGGAATCAACCTAAATGCCCAACAAGGGTAGACTGGATAAAGAAAATGTAGTACATATACACTAAGGAATACTACACAGCCATAAAAAGAAGATGATGTTCTTTGTAGCAACATGGATGGAGCTGGAGGACATTATCCTAAGCAAACTAACCCAGGAACATCAGACCAAATATTGAATGTTCTCACTCATAAGTGAAAGCTAAACATCAAATATATATGAACACAAAGAAGAGATCAACAGACACTGGGGTGTACGTGAGGATGGAGGGTGGGAGGAGAGTCAGGATTGAAGAACTACATATCAGTACCGTGCTTATTACCTGGGTGATGAAATAATTTGTACTCCAAACCTTTGTGACACACAATTTATCTATATAACAAATCTGCACATGTAGCCTTAAAACTGAAATAAAAGTTAAATAAAAATTGGTATACTAAAAATTATTAATAATTTTGACAGCAATACAGCAAACAAATTGGTTTATTTAAATGTATGTGTCCACAGTGATACTCAAAACAGAGAGAAAAGAAAAAGAAAAAAACCTCTTCTCTACAGAGAAATGTCATGTATAAACGCAAAAGTTTATAGATTTTGAAAAATACCTTTTGTAGCTTTTAACATAATTTAAGACAAATCAACAAAAGTTTAAAAGCTACTGGGAAACAGAATATTCACCTAATCTCTAGGTATCACTGTACAGGTTACTTACTAAATAAGAAAAATGAATTTACCTTTATAATAAATAAGATTGACAGTCAATACCCTAAGCACATCAGCAAATTTAGCTGAATCGATAACAAGATATTGTGATGTTATATACCTTCTAATATGAACAATCAGAAAACAACATCACATATATAGAATTCCTACCACAAATATTTTGCCTAAGCCTAACCATGAGGAAATCATCAGAAAAATCCAGAATATGGGAACATTATACACGCAGGAACACACAAACTGGCCTAGAATCTTTTTAAAATGCAGTGTTATAAAAAATATATCAGGTCTGTAATCCCAGCACTTTGGGAGGCTGAAACATGCAGATCATGAGGTCAGGAGTTCAAGACTAGCCTGGCCAACATAATGAAACCCCATGTCTACTAAAAATAGAAAAATTAGCCCTGCATGGTGGCATGTGCCTGCCATTCCAGCTACTCAGGAGGCTGAGGCAGGAGAATTGCTTGAACCTGGGAGGTGGAAGCTGCAATGGGCCGAGATCATGCCACTGCACTCCAACCTGGGCAAGAGAGCAAGACTCTATCTCAAGGGGAGTAATATATCTATATATAAAATATAGATTATATATTTGATATATTTTTATATGTTATATATTGTATATATTATATATTATATGTATTATATATTACGTATATATAAATTATTATTAATGTTAAAATTTAGATTGATTCCCTGATATATGTCATATATAACTATATTAAATTATAGTTATATATAGTTATTATATATAAATTAAATTATATAATATGATATATGTTATATATTACATATATCAGAGAATCCATCTAAATTTTAAAAGATTAAAGGGACACAACAACCAACTACTAGCAGAAAGCCATTATTATTAGGACAGTTGGGAAAGTTTGAATATGTATTACATATTGACACATTAATAGCTTCAGTGTGATTTGCTTAGGTTTGAAATGTTATTGTGGTTATGTAGGAGAATCTGTTTTTAGAAGTTGTACATTATATATTGGTTAAGAAAGATTATAATGTCTAAAATTACATTCAAGTGAGATAGTAAAAATAAAAATGTGTATGGGTGTGGGCGGGTATGTGTGTGTCTGTAGAGATGGAGAGAAACAGAAGGAGAAAACTGTGTGAAAAATATGTTATCAACCTTGGCAATGAAAATACAAGTTTTTAGTATATTATTCTTTCAGCTTTTTCGTAGACTTGAAATTTATAAAGGTGAAAAGTTGTGAGTGGGGAAATACCTATTGGCATATAGAAATATATGGGTGTGTATGTATACATGTGTTTAATATACATGTACACTATATGTGTCTATGTATATAATTATATATCTACATATGTGTGTATATATATCCCTCATGCCAGAATCCTCCATCCTCCCATATTTCAAGAAAGACAGGACAGTCTCTCAGATAATTATTAGATAATTACTGAATGCTGGGGGAAGACTCAAGACAAGTAGGATAAGCTGATTGGCTGGTGTTAAGAATGGAGAATTAGAATGCAGAGGAAGCAAAATAATTATATTTCTTCCTGACTAGCATGTGATTTCCATTGAGACTGGAACAGGGGATTTGCCAAGTTGGGGGCGGTTAACTGTGACCCCTGAACACCCTGTGCTTCCTTCATGCACTTAACACACTATATTGCAATTATAAATAATTGCACATAAAACTGTGAAATTCTTGAGGCCAGGGACTAGGTTTTAGTCATACCTGTGCGCCTAATGCTTAACTTGGGCATGGCACATAAAAGTTCACCACAAATAAAGTTTCAACAGATGCATGAATGATAACAGAGAAAGAATGGAGCATGGGGCCTATGACTCTGGTCTGAAATGAGTCCCTCTCTGTGCAAGGTCTAGCAGTCCTCCCCTAATTGCAAGCAAATGTAGGCAGCAAAGGCATGCACGCATCAATAACCCTATAGCCCTCAATACCCATCAACAACCCTATAGCCCTCAGGAGTGGGTCTGTCAGTTTTTCTTACTGCTTTAGGGCTCCATTACTTTCTCCATCTATCTACAAGATTCTTGTGCTTCCAGGAAGAGATACAAGGCTCTGTCCTCTGTTTCCTGTTCCTTGCTCTTCTCTGCTCTACACCCTTTGCAGTTTGTACACACCTCCATTAGAGAGCATGTCAAATGCTATTCACATTATACTTTGTTTTGGCCTCATATTCTAATTCCTCAAGTGCAGCACTGAAGCCTGACTCACAGTGAATGCCTTCATCATTGGGCAGAGAGATTGTCCATAAGAGGGCTTCAGGAATATGTTCATTCATTTATTTAACACCTTCTTACCAAGTGCACACCACATTCCAGGCAATTCTCTGCCAGGAGCTATATTCCAAAAGTAGCACTACAGAGGGGGAGAACCCACAGGCAACCCTCGATGCAAGAAGGCACTTTCTTGCCAGGAATGGCCTTCCTCTGGTCTGTCACTAGTGTCTGAGTATATAATATTAGGGAATTTATTATTATTTTTTTAATTTTGCAAAGGTGATTTTATTTTTTATTTATTTATTTTTTTATGTATGTACTTTTTATTGCATTTTAGGTTTGGGGGTACATGTGAAGAACATGCAAGATTGTTACATAGGTACACACATGGCAGTGTGACTTGCTGCCTTGCTCCCCATCACCTATATCTGGTATTTCTCCCCATGCTATCCCTCCCCAACTCCCCACCCCCCACTGTCCCTCCCCTTTTTCCCCCCAAATGACGCCAGTGTGAGATGCTCCCCTCCCGGTGTCCATGTGATCTCATTGTTCAACACCCGCCTGTGAGTGAGAATATGCGGTGTTTGATTTTCTGTTCTTGTGTCAGTTTGCTGAGAATGATGGTTTCCAGGTTCATCCATGTCCCTACAAAGGATGCGAACTCATCGTTTTTGATGGCTGCATAATATTCCATGGTGTATATGTGCCACATTTTCCTGGTCCAGTCTATCATCGATGGGCATTTGGGTTGGTTCCAGGTCTT